>JAIPRL010000677.1:17876-92217 GCA_025469235.1 Pemphigus obesinymphae
TCATATTTATTTCTACATTTGATCTTCAATGTAATGTTAAACATAGGTAGGTACTGAGTAGGTATATAATTAATATTAAGAGTTATGTATACTACACCGAAGCTACGCTCAGAATCGTTTTATTGAAATCAATGATTTATCATTGCTTTCAAATGCAATACATCCACCAAGAGTATCCTGCCCAATAGCGAAGTGCATCCACCCATACTAACACCCGACGAGCGAAGTGCTTCCACCCCCTACTGATCGGCTTTTTTATTTTATTTTTATATAAAAATTCAATACAAAAATTAATGGTTTTACAGCCTTTAATTTATAGTTGTCCATCTTAGAAATTACATTAAGTATGGTATTTATGTTTACTGAGTATGGAAAATATATTCAGGGGATTGGTTATGTATATTTTATATTAATATTAACATAAGTACAAAAATAAAGATATGTTAGCAACTAGAGATATTTATTTATTACTCTTTATTGTGGTTAATACGCAGTTATTTATATTTCAAAATGTCTAATTGCATACGTAATATCCAATAAAAGCTAATAATTAAATTAAAGACTTAGTGGGTGACAAACTATAAAATAAATCACATACAATATATATATAAAGTTTTAATGCTAGAAAAAAATTATATTAAATAAACTATGAATACTAAATACTAAACACTTGTATCAATATCATAGACCACTGTTAATAATTTTAATATAAATAAATAATAATTTTGTCATGTATGAGAGAAACAGAAATAAAATAGCGTTTCATATCGCTATATATTTTTATTTCATATATATTTTGTTCCAGTGATTTTTCAAGAAGGTAATATGGTAACCTTTAAACACTCTATTTTGTTTTCTCTTTGTCAAATAACTTCGTTTTTAACGTCACTTTTTGGATGAAATTACCTCTTTATATTACTATAATACTCTATGATATTCTTTATTATCTCTAATGGTATTTAAATATATATATGTTCATTGATTAAAAAAAATTCAATATTTATTTCATAAGATTTTTAAGAAAATTATATTGTTTGTATGTATGTTGAGGGAGAATAGTAACCGATAGTATTTTTAAACGTTAAATTTTTCCACTCCCCTTAATACTGACAACATTTTGTCCTTCATTATTCAATTAACTGTGCTTAAAAATAACTAAATTATACAGTATTTAAACTCGATTAAGAAATTCAAAATTTCGTAACATGTTGGTACAATTATTAGTACTATTATATAACATGTATTTTTATTTTGATTGTCCTAATCCGCAAATTCAGTAGGTACGGTACCAATATAATAATATACAAACACACTATATAATCGTAAAAACATTAATGAATCATTAAATGTATGTTATATTAATTCATATAATATCATACATATTGTAAACAAAACGAATTATCTAGTTTTGGTAGGCAACTTTATTATATGGCCTTATGTCCTTATTAAATATTGCGTTTTTTCATTAAAAATATTTTTGTTATTTATGTATATATAATATATATGTATAATATTATATATATATATATATGTATATATAATATATACCCACTTACATACCATAAACAGACATGTTTTCATAGTGAAACAGACACGAGAGGACAATGATCCCTATAACATTTTCAGCGTAATTGTCAAAAATAGCTAAAACCCTTATGTATTTATTTATAGATAGTTTTTAATCGTGTAAAATAAAATATTAATATCAAAATGGGAACAAAGTTATATTTTCTTGTATTTGATTGTGTCCTCAAATGACGAAAAACTATTGTTCTAAATTAATATAATTTTTTTGGTAATAACAATATTATATATATAATATAATAATAAGAATAAGAATATAAATAATGTAATATAATAAATATATTTATATATTTAATATGTATATATTTAATAACAATTATACATAATATATAGTTATCACTTATATTAAGTTAGGTTATCATACATTATTTTAACGTTTTACCGCTTGAAAGATGATATCGACAAGTTCTATTTGATGACGGTCATTAGTTATCTGCACTTAAAGATACTAACAATATAATGTTTAAATTAAACTAATCGAATTTAAATTTGAAATAATATTTTTTTTTGTATTATAAAGGTTTTTGAACCAATTATGAGCAAAATTTTTGGCGATAATTTAATAAACGTTTTAAGTGGCACCAGATATAAAAAAAAAAACTGATTCAGAGGATATTTCACACCCGAATATTAAGAGTTACATTCAAGTGTATCTAATTTTAAATATTTTTATAAATACAATTTTAATTAAATTAAAAGAAAAATGAAAATGCAACAATTTATACATTTTTAAATAGTATATGTAGTTAATTATTTATTTAATTAAAGTTTATAAAAAGGAAAAATTCTACTGCAATTTTTTCATTAAATATACATTAGATAATTACATTATAATGATCATTACATTATTATTTTTTGCCCATGAACCTGTGGTGTTCCATTAAGTTTAAAAAATAATCCTCCTAATATTCAGATGATCTTTAATAATTACCTACATTCCAGGGGTTATGTGATAAAAAAAAAGTTCAAGTACTATAATGTATTTATGCAAGGAAAACTTTATAGATGAAACGACTGGACTTAACAATTATTCATCTCATTATGACATCTTATTAGATAGGTAAGTAATTATTTTGTTTTTTTCCATTATTTTATTATAATTTAAACAACAAAATAAAAAAGCCTAGAGAGCACATCCCACGTTCGATAGTGTATAGTTGGAAGCTGTTGGTCAATCACCCCTTCGGTTATGGACTAGATAATGTATGATTATAAATATTTAATTCATAAAAATACGATTCCAAGTGGTGTAATCGATTTTTATTTATTTAACTTTTTTTTTTTTTTTGGTCCCAAATAGACCACAGAGACATGGTTATAAAATACCTTTACTATTACACAAGATATCTTTAAGTTGACTTGGTATAATTCCGGAAACATCACTATTGTGGATTGGTCATAGGAACATGTATCCAAATGTGTAATATAGGTACACTATATATTTTCATTACATTTATATTATTTACATTATTATAAATATTTACATTTAGACGCTATCGGTAATTATTAGTATAAACAATTTTATAATTAGTAAAATTCTTTTTTGTTACATTAGTTATTGTATGAAACTGCAAGGTTTAATATCATAGCTTGCATGTGTATAAATATGATATTGATTTCTATACGACACGTATTGATAATAATTTTTCGGGACAATATTTTGGAAAGATATAGTAGGTAAAAACTATATTTTGTATAACCGTATTGAACGTATAAATTGGAAATATTACAAATTTACAAACAGATGATATTACACTGCATACGTTTATAATGTTATTATACTATGCAAATTACAGAATTTATTTAATTGATATCTGTTGATTTAACGGATAAATTTACAGAATATTATTTTTTAATAAAAAAATTAATCTATTATATAAACTTTTATTATATAATATATCCAATGCCGTCATTAAACCTATCTTGTAATCTAAATATCATATAATAATTCACGTGGTAATTTGTAAAATATAATTCCAGGTTTGCTGATTTACTTATATTTCAATGGTATAACAGTAATTGCAAAACGGTGTAGACGGTAATGGTTAACAAAATTACCTATAATTACGTAGGTATATTTCTGTTAAAAAAAAAAATTAAAAAGTATGAAACGATGTGCTATTATGCCTCTGAACGTAGTCGCGTGATCCGAAGGTCAACTCGTCTGTGCATGGTTTTATTTCCGGATCGGCAATTGAAAGATGTATCGGAGCAACGATCCCGGACTATAGGATTTTCAATGTTAATGCGATATTATGTAATATTATAACGTTAGAAAAAATACATCCACATTTAAATATCATATAAAACACTTATGCGATAAATTACCAAGCCAGCGGCAAAATGATAACTGATATAACTGGTATATACTATAAACCTGCAAAGACCAACTATGATTGGCCCGACCAAGTCCAACAATTTTTTTCTTAAGCCCCACCCGGCCTGATTCAATAAGTGCTGTAAAAAAACTCCGGTCCTGCCCCTAATAAAAATATAAGCGTTTAAAAATCACGGTCTAAAAACATTATAAAAAAGCACTTATTCAGCTCAGTTCAAAAGCAATTTGTTAAAAAAGCCTTTACCCGGCCGGCAACAAATTCTCAAAACATCATACTCTTTGTTTTTAAGAAGTTAAGTTTGATTTATAGCTTAAACTTACTTAACTTGTTGTTATTATTTTAAAAAAAGTATAGGCTCGGCCCTTAAAAAGCCCAGTTTGGCTCTAACTTATTTTTTCAAAATCTGACCTGGCCCGAAAAATTTTTCAAAAATAAAGCCTATACCTGGCCGGTCTAACTTCAGCACAGGTTGGGCTTTTGAAGAAATAGACAGGATCAGCCTAGCTCTTGCAGGTCTTTAGTAAATACCAGACACCAGTTATATGCGCCAACATATACAGCCAACAAAATATCTCAAATATGAGATAATTTATTTGTTCAAATTATATTGAAATTGGCCTCCTACAACTCGTATCACAATAATTTATGATTATTTTATTGTGATATGTAATACAATTTATTTAAATATATTGTATATAAATTCACCTATACCATCAGTATTGATGAATATAAAGTGTAACGCATATAATAATATATAGGTTATATTTTATATATATTGTATTTTTTGGGTAAATATTTATTTATATTTTATGTTATCTAGATAAAAGTAATTCTTTATCTAAAACAATGTAGTTATTACTCATTTAAATATTATTTATTTACTTCATTGAATGAATTTAAAGGCTCGTCCTCATCCATCTCATAATAATATGTATCCAAAGTACAATGTACTTAATTTTAGAAGAAAATATATATGTAATTATTAAAGACTTATAAATAAAAAGTATACGAGTGTTATTCGACAAAATAATTTAATGTATTTTTTACCTACATAAAAGATAAATTTATTCACATTGTATCTAATGAGAAATGTAATTATTTATTATTAATTATTATCATTATCTAGATAGATAAAATTGTATTTATTTAGGTATATTATAATACTGCAGCGTATGATAAATTCAGGGAACGTAGTTGGGGGGGGGGTGGTCTTATTGGACCTGGCACACCTATATATATATATATATATATAATATAATATTTAATTTATATTTTTTATAGCTTTAGTATGTTCCTACCTAATTTATGAATTTTTTTTACATTTACAGTATAAATAAATACTTAATACATAGTAAATAAACTGTTATAAGTATATTTAAATATTTCGAATATAGGTATTTACCTATCTATTTATAGTGAATTGAAAATTTAGAGAAAAAATGTTTGATGATTTAAAAGATAATAATCATTGTTTATTTAAAATAGATACACGTACAACATATGTTTTTATAATAAAATTGAGATATTATAACTATTATAACTGCTATGTTGCCATTTTGATGATATTGACTGAAAAAATTATGAAGAAATTTTGTTGGTGGACCTCAACGTATAAAATTGTTGCCAAATCAATGGATTATTGTATTTTTTTAAAGTCATACCATATTTATATTTTATATAGAACGCAAAATAATCATATTTCAGGTGACTAAGTTCAATATTGGCTAGGATATTAAAGAAATAAATAAATGTAATTTTAGCTTACAGTACGTATGTTAAATAGGTAACATAAATATTGATACGTATTCATTAATTTTTTTAAATATCATACTGTACTTTTTACACATAATATATTCTGACAACACTAAAAATATCTCCATCCAATATTGAACGATAAAATTCCGAAAAATTTTTTTTAATGAACCACAAAAAACATAATATAATTTAATTTTAATCCATACATTTTAGATTCTAAGCGTAGGGAAAAAAAGTATTGATTTTACACTGATGTTTGTTTTTTTTTTAATAAAAAATTGAGATTTTAAAACAATTGGAGTTAGAAATCTTTTGTTCTAAGTCAACGAAATGTACCTAAGTACCATAATGATTATTTAACACGAATGACATTATAATGAATAGAAGATTTTTTTAAATATACATAGAAGAGGTTATTATAAAACTGGTGGGAAGTGTTTCGATTATTGGATTAAGATATTAAACAAATATATATATATATATATATATATATATAATAAAATAAGAAATTTTTTTATGTTTTTATATTATTTTGTAAATTATATGTCGACAACCAATATTGTTAGTTAGGTACATAATATAATATAAATAACTTTATTAACGTTTATACTTTATTTATGTATATGCGTTGACAACTAATATCCATAATATTACTAATTAGTTACATGTATATAAAACACACACAATAGAATTAATAATTGGTCGATAGTTGGAAACTAACAGTATTTATAAATAGTCTGCATAAAAAATATGACGGTATTTAAATGTCAAACTTAGTGCAATTAAACATTTGTAAGTATATACATTTTAACAGCATTTAAAATTGTATAGTATTTAGTAAATTTATAGTATTTATAGTTTTATACCCGTGATTAACAAAATTTTAATTTTAACAGTATTAAAAATCGTACGGCATTAAACAAATCTAAAATTAAGGATTTTAAAAAATAATGAATTTTTAGTATACAGTTATGTCATTCACGAAATCTAAGTTTACATATTTGACAATGAAATTTAATAAAACTATAGTATATAGATATAACGGGATAAGTAATTAAATAATGTAATAACAAATTTAGCTTAAATATGTGTGTTATGTTATGATAACAGCCACTCCGGAAATCACCGTATTTCATTAAAAATAATATTATTTCACATAATATTAATATGTTTTAAGGTCATTAACCAATTGAATTGAATTTATTTATTTAAAATTTAAAACAATACATTGTGTAATAGTAAATATGGATTTTGATTTATGACAAATTAGCTTATCTAAAACACACAAAAAATAAATAGGACATGTAAAAATGTATAATAAAAATAAAGATATATGTATTTTATTTATAATACCTATTATGTCCTAATTATGCACAAAATATGTTTCATGTCATCATTATATGTAGTACATATTTTAACATAATTTCATACCAATTATTTTATGATTTAAAATGCATATTGCAATAGTTTTTCGGAACCCAAGTATTTTATTAAATATATTTCGTTTATTATAGTTCTGAAATACTTATTGACCCGCTCTATTTAAGTACAAACTCAAATGCATTCAAAATGTATAAAAATTGTTTTTAAGTACACTATTAAAATTATAATTATTAATCGTTTTATTAATATTTATCTTTCTAAATATGGTTAATACATTTAGAAACAATATTTTCTAAAATTGCTTATTCAATAATTATCACTATGTTTATGAAAAGGTATAAGAACTGAATATATTTATTGGTATTATATTAAAATAAAATACAAAATTGTTCATATATTATACAAAATGTATAAATATAATAGTTATCATTTTTAAAGTGAGAAAAAATATATCAGACATACTAGGTATGAAGATACCTACTAATTTACCATATATATTACAGTAATACATAATATACTCTGTGAAATCCTCAAGTTTCTATATTAAAATATTTAATTTTAGAGTTACTAGGAAATAAATACAATCGAAATTAACAATAATTAGTAACCATTAAGATTCGTTATTATCTGATATATAAAATATTTTCATAATAATCTATAATTTTCCTTTATGCTTAAAAAATTAATGGAAATATCAAACATTGAATTACCGTTAAAAGAACCATATATAATGATAGCCATGAAAAAAGCTCTTTAATCCAAAACTCGACTTTATAAACACGAAAAATTGTTTCTATATAGATAAAAATAAAAAAGCTCTCCAGATAGATGCAGATGGTGAATGTTTGTTCATTATCTATTCGTTCCTTGAACAGGATAGTGTATATAACTGTTATTTTAGATTTGAATGTTAAGATAAATCATTGTTTTCTAAAACTAATTTTGAGTGAAGCTCGGTATAAAAATATTTTATACTATTTTAAAAAATATTACCTTATTGACATTTAAATAAAAATTAAAAATAATATAATATAAAAAAATCATATTTAATTACAACAATTAATATGTTATTTTTCCACTCAATTTTTCCATATAATCGTTAGTTATTCATTGAACATATAGGATATAATACTACTAATAGGAAAATCAAATGACCTCTTTAAATACCAATAACAGTGAATTTTCTATCAATAATTACTTAATCTCAACAATTTTATTTATTTAAAATAAATTCTCTCTCTATTTATCCGAAATAGTGCACACATGTACAAAAAAAAAAAAATAGATACACATATCATTATAATACCAATGATTCCTCTCTCCGCTCAGATTCTAAAAATAATCGTTTGGTTCAGAGCCTATAAACTGACCAGAGAAAATGAGTTAATAATATTACCATATTATGCTGTAAATATATATATATAAATACTTCAATGGTTGTATATTTTATTTACAATGCCCCGTTTTAATATACAAATTTACCGTAAATAAACAACCTTATCACCGGTAACAACAATTGGTATTTATTTTAAATTTAATCCCAAATTTTAAATTTATATCACTTTTTTCCCCACACGTTGTTTTTTCTAAAATGCACAACCCTGACTCAGTTTGTTATATTAAACGTTAACCACGGTATATAAACACGTACCGCTATACATTATTATAATATATCGAGCCAATTACTTATAATATATTCTAACTGTACAAACATAATATTATATCAGATACTCGGCACCAATACCTTCAATCGCAATAGCGACTGCATTTGCAAAGAATAAAAATCGAAAATGACTCATAGGTTAAAAATTTTAAATTTCAATCAATCCATATTGAAAAAACTAAAAACCAATACATACACGATAATGAACTATTTCGATCTATTCACACGTGCACGCTACGCGTCGTATGCATTTCTATTATAATTGGATTATATTGTACTATATATTCGTTTGTTACATAAAATGCCTATAAATACCTAATATTTTACTAGTCATGTATAGATGATCAATAATAAGTATCCGATAAACAATGTTGTTTTAAAATTAATAGTAAAAATAGCAAATCATTCAGTATTTTTTTATTTTTTAAAGAACATTTTTTGCCGTAGTTTTTTAATTTTTTTTCGCAAAACTCAAAATGTTCATAATTTATTCTGCCTATAGGTATGATATTAAATATCGCTTTATTACATTAAACACATTTTACTTCATAACAGTCCAACTTTGTAATAAAAATCATATTCAAATGCGAATCGTTTGTTTCATTCACTTTATGATGATTTTTTAAAAGGTCATTAAGATCATTACAAAATATAAAAAGAATATGAATATAACTGTAATGTATGTATAGGTTCTTATAATAACCATGCATTAAAGTCTCTTTTCACATTGCGTTAATCTTTATAACCGAGGTGAGAATAAATTGTTTTATAAAATTAAAATATAACATTTGCGTGTGTAATTTTGTCTTGGTTGAATCTACCTATTGTATTAAAATTTTTATTCATATATACACTTAATGCTAAATCTTGAAAAGTGTAAATGGCACTTGCAGATGTATTATATTATATTATATGTTAATTTAACTTTTTACATCAAAGTTAACTCGAGTATTAGGTATACTTGAGTAAAGCTGGTTTTTTTTTTTTAAATATACGTTTGCGAAACCAATGTACGTTAGATTAGATATGTACGTTTCATTCCTAAAAGAAAAAAAAGGAATATCTATAAATAATAAACATTAATAATAATACGAGTATGTTTTTTAAAATGTCTTGATAAAATTGTAAGTAAAATCCTTTAGAACACTTGAAAAAGTTTAATATTTATTTAAAATTATTATTGTTAAAAATGTTCACTGAACAAGTTTATAATTTATATACTTTTTTAATTGTTTTATTTTATTACATTAGGTCAACTGTATTTTTTCTGGGATATAATTAAAGTGAAAATTATTGAAATTCTATATTAAAATTATTATAATCCATTAAATATACGAGTATTATAAATATGGAGATTTAAACGACATTGATCTTATTTTGTAGTTATACGTAGGTATACGCCATTATCAATAAGTATGTTTAACAGAGAGTTTAGCATTGAAAATACTGTTATTTTAATTTGAGTGTAACGAATCCATTATGATGTGCCTCTTATTACCCTTTCGGTTAATATAAACGTAAAAACGATTTTAATATCTTAAATATCCTGACAAATACACAATTAGCTTAATTAGATTGTATATTCCACAAGTCTTTGCTTCTTTTATTCAAAAGATAATTTTTCCTTATTATGGTTAATAATATTATAGAACATTACAATATTATAATATCTTATCATCTAACCGTGCAGATGATCTAATTGAGCTCAACACAAAAATCTCTCCTCGCTGTGATTTATTTACATAATATAATATATTATTACTAATAGTATAATATATTAATTCGTATTTGGCTCGCTTCTTATTGTATTTCGTGCCTACTTTAGAACATTTATTATTTCTCAAGGTTTTTTCTACAGGGTTTGTTTGTTTTTAAAATGTTACATTTTTGGTGATTAGTTGCTATCTTATATAATTACCTATGTAAAACCCATTCATATGGTAGTGGAATAAAACGAATATGATAAATGTATAGATTAAAATAATCTTTGACCTGTGTATCTACATGTAACGTTATATATATTGTACTGCTATATCCAAAAATCTTACGTATAATAAATTTGTCTCAGTGAAATATTCAATTTTGTAAAATGTATTATATTGATACAATAAAAATATCATATAGGTATATATTTCGTAATCCAAATGTATCACCCGTCATTAATAAAATAATCGTTCAGAAATATATGATCCAAATATTCATTAATATCTTATAGAAAACGATGACATTCCATTTAGTTGAAGAAAAATTAACTAAATGGTTTAAATAAATAGACACTCTGTTTAGCTACTTGAAAATGTTTGTTATTGTACATATTATATCTTTTTTCTGTATTTTCATTTCATATATATTTGCAATATGATAATAATGCTTTCGTATTGTAGACATTCAGTTATAATATTATGGTTTTACATAATGTATACCTACGTTTAAAATGTCGTAAAATTAATAATATTGATGTTAACTATAACTAATTTATTGCTATCTAATATTTTACTACAAATTTAAGACACGATATTGTAATATCAACCCTACATTGATGTAGTTCTGGACGTTTTAATAAGTGTACCTACACGATCCGCTGGTGCCATATTTAGCAATGTTTGTTTAAAACGAATGACAAAAATAAATTACTTGAGGCTACAATTTATGAGTGAGCATATATATAATTAATAAAATCATTCATCCAAATATGACCTTCCCTTTTTTTCAAATCGCTATTTTTCCAAAGATAATAAAATAGTTTTCATAGTTAAATAAGTTACAAAAACACAGTAAAAATTACATAACAAAGACTTTTTACTACATTTTTTTTTTTTTTTTTGTGGGAGGGGGGGTGCAAAAAGAAGTACAAAAAATGGTCAATTAATCCTCAATTTTAAAAGACCTTTGTTCAAGTAGCCGAAAAGTGGATCTATTTTTTCGTGGTTTTAGATACCCTTCCCTTTTTTTAAACTCAATGGCAAAATATGTTGTACACTGAGGTATATATAACATGCTTTATTTTATATATAAGTCTCTTTTTTGAGTAGTCCAAAATGAAATTTTGGATTGCTCATAATTTAAGGCGAAGTAAATCTAGCGCCTCACGTTTTCCTCAACTCTCTCCCCTCTTTTGCTTAAAACACCTAAATATAGGTGCCTATTAGGGGAGCAGGGGAAGGATAATGCCTCCTCTGTAGAATACCAAAATAATTACTTTTAGTTTGTTATGTACCTCTTTGTATAATATATTTTGACATCAGACCTAGTACGATTTGACTACTATTAAATTCGCAATAACGATTTAAAAAATCCCTTCATTTTCCGTGCCAATATTATCGTATACTATTTCACGGGCAATTAAGCGTCAATTCTAATAGACCTTAGTTGCAGGAAGCCGAAAAGTGGACCTATATTTTCGTGGTTTTAGATACCACTTCCTTTTTTTTAAACTCAATATCCACAAGTAGCTATGGCCATGGGGAGTTAGGGGAGAGCTATATCCTCCTGGCGAATAATTTTATAAAGGATTATTGCTAGAACTGGTAGTTTATAACATAAAAATATTATAATTTATTTAGTTCTGTCCTCTCTGAAATTTATCATATATGCACTAAACGTTGAAATATGAACAAAATGATAATGTCAAATTAAACATTGTTTTCTAAAGGTTATGTTGAACATTAATTTTTATGCATTTAATATTTAAATATTCAATAAAATGTTATTCTACTTTAAACTTTACACTTTAATTATTTTACATTAATTTAATGTTTATTAAACGTTAATTTTTTAATATTCAACTATAAACGTTACATTAAATATTTTTTATTAAACATTTAACTAAACATTACATCAAATGTTGTGTAATACAAAATGTTTATTGGGGGTATACAAGTTAGGGTTTGCGTGCATTCATCTACCGTTCTATATTATTTGGTTCATAATATTCATCGACTTTATTGCATATATTATTTTGTATTTATATATTATAAATAAATATATTCATAAAAATAAACAATATAATGTAATAACATGATTATCAAAGTAATATTTTATTGTTATTCACGGTATTAAAAAAGTAGAACGTATACACGTAAACTAATGAAAAAAATCCAACTACATTATAATATGATTTAACATGCGGTAAGCCAATAGATTACTATGTATACCAAATAATCATTGTAAAGGATTCTTATGCATGTACAAGTTAACGTGTATTGTGGAAACCCTCCTTGAGAATATGCTGGTTTGTCAATTTTACACAATATTTTTTTTATACTTCAATTTGTACTATAAATAAACCGAGGTTGTACAATTACAATTGATTTGACCACCGGACAGGTATATTATTAAACATAAGAAGCCGATAGCGTAAAAAAGTAATTTTAAAGTGATTTAAAATAATGAACTTTACCTAAATTCGCTAAAAAAAAAAAACTTAATTAAATTATTTAGAATATACTACCTATTTATGAATTTCTATACACTTTAAAATAATATATGATGTAATATGTATTAGGAAATAACTCATAAATATTATTTAATATAACATGTAATTAAATATAATATAATAGGAAATTGTATAGGCTATAATCTATATTTTTAAAAATTTTACTCAATTATATAAATGTATTTACAAAATAATTAGATATGTAATGTGTACGTCATATTTTATTATTGTCATATAAAAATATTGTTAATCTTGCGAAGTACAGATAATAGTTTTAAACAGGATGCTCGGGATTGTAACACACCTGTTGCAATACCTGATAATTATAAGAGATTACAAAAATTATAATGTAAAAAACATACATTAAATAATATATAACGTAAATAGTGAAAAATGTACGTTAATAAACAAACATTGCATATAAACATTAAATTTCAAAATAATTATAAAACTGTTTAGTATTCAATATTAAACATTTTTAAACTTTTATATGAATTTTTAGTTTGGTAAGTATGCTAATATAAACCACGTAAAAACCTATTGATGCAACTGTCGTCAAAATACTATCTAAAAAAAAAAATTTGATTTATATATAGGTATTTTTTATATAATTTTGAAATATGTGTACAATTTATATAATATAGTTGGACATTTAAATCTATATACTCAAAACCCTGGGTATATAATATACACAAATAATTAATTTTAGTGAATTTAAGTAATTCGTGCTTTAACACTTATAACGTTATAAAATACTCTGAGCTCATTTTAAATTTAAAAAATGTTTATTTCTAATTTAAAGAGGAGGTTTGAGTCCTTCAACTTATAGGTACATATAAACATAGATATATATTTTTGTGCATACCTATATTAATTACCTATTTTATGACTACGTGGCCAATTAACACCTTCAATGTTTTATGGGTCTAACTCGGAGTATAAATAGTTATGAATTCAGTTGTCTAAACTTGTAAAGAAGTAAAATGTACATACAGTTTATGCATAGCTTTTGACATGCGAACACGGTTTTAATTTTTTATTTAATTCTCATAATATTATCACACAATGGTTAAAATGTTATAAACACGGTGAATATTATACGATTGCGTTTAATCAAATTGAATTACCTAAATACCATAATATAATTATACATGCAGCTTTTATTATTATTATTTGCAAAAATATGTAGAAAATTTTATGAATAAAATATAAACGGGTTTTTGTTATATAAAAAAAATGTATTTAAATGCATAAAAAATTGTATTATTTATCAAAAATTTTATTGTATATAATCAACTGAAAATGCGTCTGGATAATATATTAATAAAATATACGCATATATAATATTATATTCTACAAAAGCAGTTATATTATTTGAGAAAAATAATAAATAACTTTCAGTGAATCCTATACTCCCAAGACAGTTTACCCGTCATAATAGGTATCTCCTATACTTCATAGGTTGTAGGCAAAAAATCAAAATTATATATTTTATGAATTAACTAAAATATTTTTTAATTATTAGGTTGCTAACCTAATTAAAAGCTAGACTACGGGATATAATAATTAAAATTTAAAAAATTATATTAATAATTGTCTGGCAAAAAAAAAAAAAAATTACTAACTCTTCACATACGTGGATAAATGAAATAAAATGTGATTTAAGGATATACATTTTCTGAAAATTGAAGATCAATATATGTCTATTTTACTCTTAAATTTAACTACTTTTAAAAAAATTATAATTTATTATATAAACAATAAAATATTGCATTGATGAACTACCATCTCATAATTATATTTAATCTACTTGATCAATTTTTAATTCATCTAATAAAATCAAATAAAATAAATAAAAAACCCAAAATATGTTGTTGAAATATTAAGACGTTGACTCAATTATTAATAAGCGAATTCAGTCTCGTAACAGTAAGGCCAAGACTCAACTAGAATTAGCAACACTAAGATCGATATTTTACTATTACTATGTAGAAAAATTAAAATCAAAACTTTCATGCAAACCAACACAGATACAAAGACCAAAACTGATACTTATACAAATTTAAAAATTTTTAATTTATTAAAGTTGATTCGTACAATATATTACAGACAAATTACTTATTATTGTAGAATTTTCGTTGTGAAATTTATTCTTGATATAATTCCACGCATAATAATTTACAGTTTTCGCAAAACAATCAACAATGTCTTTGTTTATTTTATTATTTCCTGAGAAGATTGTCAAACTTAGAGGTAAACAGTTTTCCGAGATTATTTCCCGATCGTTCACGAAAGCTTGATGTTGTTGAAAACCACAAACTACGTAGATTTAGATCAAATATATAAAAAAAAAACGTTACGGATTTAACATTTATCCTTAAGTATAGATTAATGTAAATATAAATTTATAATATTTAAATATGTACTTCACACAGATTTACCCTTACCTTTACAGTAAGTAATAGAAATGTAATATTGACGGGTGTGATCCAAAACACTATTGTGTAAAAAATAATAAAAAACAACGATATTTCGCGTATGCGTTCGTAAGTCAACGTTACCACTTGAACAGTACACAACACAAAAGTACAGTACGATGCTAATACAATAATAGCCGTGCGTAAATTGTGTGCATATAGTTGCACGGCGACGGATATTGGAATACTGATCGTGGGTGCTCGCCGCAGCGTTTCGCAGTTTAGTTCAAGGATTCGTGTAAAACCTAACCTATAAGCGAACGATGATAACGGCACAGTCGACAAGGGATAACGCGTTTTGTTGTTTTTGTTTGTTGTTGTCTATTATATTATGTTGTGTGGCATATTGTTGTAAACAACCCAACACGGCTCTTCTACTGGAGTGACGCAACTATTGAAACCACACGATTTTGGTGCCAGAACGAAAGGGAGTGAGGTTCGACTGGGATACGCGTTTATTGGTCTCGTTCGAAAATAATACGTAAAGCGTAAACATTATAATCGTCAATAAACCGACGACGGTAGTATTAACAATATAAACGTATAGTGACGATAACGGTGTGTCGTGGAACTCTGTGCACGGTCCGACTGTTCGGGGACCGGGTCGAACCGATAGTTTAAAAAATTAAAACCGAACCAAAACTAGCCCGAACCCACCGAGCCGGACCTAAATAATTTTAAACGAAATACCGGACCGGACCGAAATTTTTAAGTCAGAACTGGAACCAGACCGGACTCGAACTCGAAATACCTTAATCTAAGAATAAATTTACATTTAAACATTTTACAAATAAATTACACATTTTAGTTTTTCAGTGCACGTGAAAAAGTAGGACCGATATCGGACCGAAACGAATTTTTTGAATTGGAGACTATAACTAGGACCGAACTGCACATAAATAATTTCTTACCAGACCGAATCGAAAAATTTTCTAAGATAACCGAACCAGTGATATTTTTTACATATAGGTACACCGAACCACACCGTGGTCCATTCCGGACCAGCAAAGACTAGTCCATGCAGAACTCTAAACATTATCGCACATATTTAGTCGTTTTTAGATATAATAATATGTTCATCAATATAACATAGCAGCCATTGTGCACTGGATGGTAGCTCGTATTTCGTATTGTGTATTATTTTAATGTTAAATAAAAAAGGAACGTTATAAAAAACAAAAGGAATAAAACATTGAAAGATGATTCAAGTTGAAAATTAAACAGTTCATTAATATCACCACAACCAAATATATTTAATTTTATTAATACTTTAAAATACTCGAAATAATGATACATATATTAGTTTAGAAATTTAGTGAACTATAAGTAGAAAGACGATGGAAACAGAAAAATATAAAAGAATTGCAAACATAAGATATTACCCTTTTAGACATTGTGCGGAATAACCATAAACAATTTTACCAGTTACCTACTTGGTTAATAACACAATTTTTTTCGTTTAGACATTGTGTAGAAATATTATCACATGAATTTTTACTAGTTATTTAATTATTAATTTGTAATAAAACATTTTTTTAATCATATAAACAAGAGAAGCAGCTTTAACCAATATTTTAAACCATACCAAATGCAATTTTTAAGGGATTCTGTTTAGGAAATTTTAATGAAATTTAAAGAAAATTAAATCTTATAATTCAAAATAATTTAAGTACATTTTAAAAGTAATTTTAAAATAGATCTGTGTAAGTACCACTTTTTATTGTTTTATAATCACGATAATTGTGTTATTAAAACAATTCTGCGAGAAAAAGTTGAAGGGTTCGATGCAAAAATTGGTCAAGTCCATTTTTTTTAATGTACAGAAATTTATAAAAAAGAAACTGTCTTAGAAGAAAAATCCCAGGGTTTATTTTTAGGAATCTTAATTTTTAGATAAAAGAGGTAAATTGTTAATATATATTTTAAAAATTAAGAAGTTTTTAAAAAAGTTTTTTTTTAAAAAAAAAGAAGATATGAATATAAAATATTAATTTCAGTCAACTCCTCAACGTAGTTATTTCCGTTAATATAAATTAGATTTGAGTGATTCTTGCACTAAAAGAGACAAAATAAGCGATTTTATGCATTTAGCTTAAAAACTAAAATTGGAATTAATGGTTTTTGCATCGAGCCCGTTAATTTTAACCGGCAATACATTATAAGTAATCAACTCCAACTTTAAATTTCACTTAAAAACTTTAAAAGTATATATTTTCCAATCTAAACTATCAATTAATGCTAAGTAAATTAAATTTTTAAACTTTTTTTATGCCACTCTTCTAACATTAATAATATTTTCCAAGTTTTAGCTTTAAACTTGGAAATTATTTATTGTTGGCCATCTAATGAAGAATTTTAGGTTCATTTATCTTCTCTAATTTGAGTTATATATTTTCATTAATTGGAAAATTAGTTTCAAATTTCTTACCGTGAATTGATGAGCAAATTATATCCAGTAAGTGTTGACACTGACAAATATTGATATCTAATATATTATAATATAAAATATTTTTCAAAACAATAACACGAGAACGATTGAATTATTTTTTCATTACATTTTCGCGATTTAAAAAAAAATAATAATTATTAACAAAATTCAGATTTATATTTTCAATAGTGCGATACCGAACAGTTTCACGCAGACGCCGATCGTGTATTATTCGTGACTTGAGTGATACTGCTAAGAAGTAGCGGTTTCGCGGTCAATGTGATCGTTTATACGATCATAATTCGCATTAGTCAACGAAAAACCAGTTTTATTTCTTATTGTGTATGAATGATGTGTTCTTTGTGTTAAAATTATTATGATTTTTTTTTATGATAATTCATAACGATCTTAAACATGTAATGAACTAGTTCAATATTTATATTGATAAAAATATTAAACTCGTGGTATTTTTAAATTAGGATTTTGGATTTTTGATATCTGAATATTTTAAATTATGCTCAACGTCTAATTATTCATATGTATGATACAGTATCAACACTATTTATATAAGTAGATTATCATTATTTATTAAGTTTAGATTAATAATTACTCAAAATCTTTTAATAGTCCATTTCATATTATATTTGTATAGGTATACTATTATCTTTACCTAATATAAAATATTTACCTAAAAACAACATTTGTTCGTCTTCAACATTTTAAAATGAAAGTTTGTATTAATTTACAAATATTTCATCTTAATAATTCAAAAACCCATACGATAAAATTTAGATTTTCAACGGAAACAACACAATATATTTTTTTAACAGTTAGTTGACTGAGTTAATATTTATATTTTGTGATTAAAAATTAAAATTAATAATTGTATATATCCTATAAATATTTTTTAAATTTTCTTGACTTATTAAATGATTATATAATTACTATATTAATTTTACTTCTAAGTGTACGACGCTGTCAATCATGATTATTATCCTATGGACAAGTCTTTATAAATACCTAACTAAAAAATTGAGACATTAATTTTGCATAGGTACTGCACAGTTATAATCTATAATAATTAAAGATAATAGTTAGTAAGTATAGTATACTGTGGTATAAAAATATTGTATACTAGACAACGTACGTGTGAAATATTTTAAAAGTTTAAAATATTTTCAGTGAACAGTAACATAATTATGAACGTAAATAGTCATAAATCTGATAAATTTAATCGTCAGTATCATATTACACAATGGTAAGTATATCGGCGTTTCCGAATAGTTGCCTGGTCGTAGTCTTTTATTATCAATTATCACACATTTGTGTATTAAAAAAACACTATAATAATCATGACTACTTTTTAAAACATTTAAATAATCACATAATTATAATACCAATACATTCGATTTTTATACACAAATTATATTGAAATATTTATCACATTTATTCGCAATCGTTAGGTATAATATTAATTATTTAGTTATTTTACAGAAATGTAATCTGTTCTAAAAATGTAATAGATATAAAAAATAATAAACATAAAAATTAAAAGCGTACAAAGTAACATTTTGGTTAAATTGAGTTACACCTATATAGAGATGTAAAATGTGTTAACAAATATTTTCTGGTTAATTTACCGTAAATTACGGTGAAATCGGTAAAGCTGGCAAATAAAAATTTGAATATACATTTGGGGTTTTGATTAATTAAATTATATATTGGTATTTGGACTCAGACTTTAATGATCTAAAATATTATTGAAATTAACTGCATTTTTGCCATTAAAAAAATAAAATAAAATAAAATATTGATATATTAAGAAGCAATTATAATATACAATTAAAAATGCAAAAATCTATCCTGTTGTCATTTCATAGTTTATATTTTCTAATATACACTTATTAATTCATAAAGATAAGATTTTCATCAATCTATAAAGTATCACATATGGCATACTAAATAAATACTAAATGTTAAAAAAATAAAATAAACAAAATAATTTAATTTAATTTTAGTAAAAATAAAATTTACATTATAATCAGGAATATTCATGGTATTATATATTGCAGAATTTCACTATCTGTATATGGGAGTAATACAAAGATATATATATCTATATAAATATGTACAATATATTAATATATTGATAAATATTTAAATATTCAATATTTTAAAGATAAATACTATGTCTTACTTTAAATTTCCCACAAATTAATGAGTCTCTCCATTTTTTTGGTAAATTTATCAGCCGTATGCCTTTATTTTATATATATGTGTATAAAATTATACGTATTTAGTCTAATTAAAAAAAAAATATAATAATATTAATAATTATTATTATTACAATTATTGTAGTACAAAAAAGTATTTTAAACTAATAATTTTTTCCAAAATGTACTAAGTCAACTAAAAATTGGATTTAAATAAATAAACTGAAAATTTTTAAAATAATAATTATTGCAAAACGTGCAATTATTTAAAGAAACGTTAAGTATTATATATTTATTAGCATGTTTTGGATTGTGATTTTGTGACTCTACAATTTTCTGAACTTGATAATGTAAATAATGTTGACATTATCCGGTTAATATAATATTAGCCAATGTATCTCGGGGTAATGTTATATAAAATATAACAATAGCGACCATGGATGAATTTTTTTTTTATAAAACTTATTATTTCGCTAAAATTATTCTTTACGAGTAGTTAGTCATAATAAAATATGCCACTGGGTATGAATTTACCTCAAGGAGAAAGGGTTACCAACACAATAAATAATAATTTTAATAGTGATAAATATATGTAACAATTCAAAATAACTATTACTATTTTTTTAAAATATGAAAAATATATGAAATTATTTATTTTAACAGAACATACTTTGAAATGACACATTAGATTTACAAAATTTTGGGTAATTTACCGTTAAATCCATTGCTATGAGATTTAAACTTATATAAACTCTTTTTATATCCCTAATCCCACGCAACTGAAGTTTGGATCATAATATATCTTAATATAAATAATTGGTTATAATTTTTTTTTTTTTTTGGATTATTCAACAAATGTTCAAAAGGACTTCTACTTGCCTACTATATTTTTTTTTCTGTGATAATATTAATTTATTAATCAATAAAAACGAGGAGTATAAAATGGGACAGAAAACTGAATAGTACGGGCAAGAACTTTAAAAATTATAAAGGATAAAAGAGTAGAAGAATAGAGAGAAGATTGGTTAGAAAGAACTGATAACTATATTTCGACGGTTCGCTAAATTAGTAATATTCAGAACACGTATAAAAGGAGTGTAACATTTAATCTATAAGCAACAATACATAAGAATGTTCGCTGGACTCTTTCAATTATAGCACTTGCACTAGTGGTGAAAGGATCCCAGAGAATACGGCTATATTTAAGTATTGGAGGAACCAAGAGCTTTCAAGGGTGATAGTAGATGGAACTCAGAAAAGGACTGAAATATTAAGCCAAGAATTTGTAATGCCATGCAGCAACAAATCTCTTCGTTATGATTAATTGGAGAAAGGTTATGGGTGAGGGAGAAACCAAAATCATGGATGAAGTCAGATGATTTAACAGGAATATTAATAATAAGATAAAGAAAACTAATTCGGTAGCATGAGGGATAAAAAAAAAATTTAGGGATGTTTGGGGAAAGACCGATGGATTCACCCCAAGCAACTAAATTAGATCTTGCTGGAGAAATTGACTGTCGAGTTTATACGAAGATAATAACAAAAAGATCAAGGTTATTGATGAGTAGATTGTGGTCAACCAGATCAAATGCTTTGAAGAAAATTTATATAAATATTAGCAGCATTGACTCAAATTATAAAATCTCATAAAATTCGATCCATATAAATTTTAGTTTGAACTTTGCGCTCATATAAAATTGAATAAAAATGTATTACGCAGGCTAAGGCTATATTCAATTATTGTCGAGGTAATGTACATATGAAGCTAAAGAAAAGTATATAATTTAAAAAATGAATACTATCCAAGATTTGCCAGCTGATTTTAAGATTAGCCGTATCATGTTGGAATTATATAGCTATAATCACATTAGCACAAATTTCAAGGCTAATGTTAACATTTTCTACCTGTAACACATTATACACTTAATTGTTTTCAATAAATATATAAATATAACTAAAAAATATCTTCGTAATTACAATAAACCTATTATTAATCTGTACATATAATATTTAATTCTTTTAAGCGTGATGTGGATCATAAAAGTTGTTTGTGAGAGCAAATTTTTTTCATTTTACACAATATACTGATTTGGCAAATGCAATGATTCTTATTTAAATACCTAAAAAAAATTGAAGATTATCTACATATTCAAAATTATACTTTGTACTTATTAAAAACTGTTAACCTGTAAAATGTTTATATCCCTTTTTTTCGTTATCAAATGTATGTTCAATTTTTTCACAAAATAATTCAGCATATGATTCCATTTTAGTAAACACCGGAGTACCAATGGAAATGAATATATTTATTAATATGGTGAATACCGCATATTTGTTTTTTTTTTTTTTATTAAAACTGGTTATGACTCATATAAATTTCAATATTATATTATATAATATAGCACGATGTTCTGCTATTTTGATTTCAATTTTTTTAAATTCCTTACATTTCTTACAATTTATTACATTATATTATTATTATTATTATTATTATTATTATTATTATTATTATTATTCATTACATAATATATTACATTTATTTAAATAAATTATTTTATAAACTATTAAAAGTTCAAAACCTGGTATATTTTTAATTTAAACATTAATTTTTTTATTTATCTGAAAAATTTAACATGTGTTATAAATTAAAACAAAACCAATTACTTGAGTTTCTGATAATATTTTTAATACAATTCTTTACGTCATAATTATTTTTTGAATTGAATAGTTTTCGATATTTGAAATTTTTTCGAGTTTTAAGGGATTATGGGGCTATACCGTTACTGGAGTAGGTACAAATATAACATTAATGAGAGATTAATTTAATTATATATTAAAGAATAAATACTACATGTCAATTACTTATGATAATGTAATAATATAATATTTTCATGTTAACTTGTACATTGCCTACCACAACGTTATTATTTATAGATAAAGAAAAAAAATTTACATTTTTTTGTGGGACCCCCTCATTTTTTTACTTACTATAAGAAACGATGTAATTTTGATTAAATATGATATGATTATTTATTTCTTATAAGGTGTAGCAAAATCTGATGTTGCACTAAACCATGTTTCAATATATATGCGAGGAACAAAATTACCTATTTAGTATTGCTACTAGTAATTTCCCATTGTAGACATTATCCAGATTACAAGAATATGATTGTTCAGATATATATTTATAATTTAGTATTTAGTATTATGATCGTAGTTTATTTGAATAATTTTGTATAACTACCAACATTTTTAATACTGTATATTATTTTAAAAGTATTTAAAGTGTTTTTAGCTTATTATTACACAAATCTAACATAAAAATAAATTGGTCAATTTTACTCACAAGCTTTTTATTGACAAATACAATTTTGTATAATTTTTGCATAAAACATTTTTTGTATCTCCAACTGTCTGTCAAATATTGTATTTAAATAACTATAAATATTCAATTATAACAAATAAATCAAATATGTTATACTTTATTATTTTTCTTGAAATTGTTTCCATAATTTTTATCGAAATTATTAAGTACGTTCTATAATAATTAATTTCCTATACGACTATTGTATTACTATAGTTAAGTTTAAAAAAAACCATTAAGCTACTCTGTTTAGCTATTTATTAACCACCTATGGGTAAGGGGATCAAGTGAATAATCGTATCCAAATTTAACAAAAATTATCTACTTATTTATAATAAGTAAAAAATTGTGTGAGTCCCACATCAAAAATTTGAAAATCTAAAAATAAGAACCTCTCTAATGTTTACACTAAGTACTTATAAATAGTAGTTTTCTTAGTTAGGTATATAGTTTATAGTATAAGTTTGTGTGTATAAACTGATTATATATATTTATAGTATATCTACATACACTTTCAGTGAACCAACAATACGTTTTTACTACAAAGCTGCAGAGCTTGCGCTAAGAATATTTTTGAACTGCACATCCTGTTTGTTTTACCCAATCCAATAAAAATGTTATACAATTTAAACAATGAAATTCTTAACATTTTAACAGTCCTTATCAAAATAATTGCTAAATATTTTAAAAATAATTCTAAGATATTTGACATTTAACTATCACCAAAACTTTGATCAAATAGCTGGACTATGTAAACCGGACTTAATACACACATATTTGGAAATCAAATCTCGCCCAATTTTTTTTTACTTTATAAATATTGGCTAAAATTGTATATATGACTTTACTGTTATTATACTATATTATAGAGTAACTATAGATGAATAAAAATGAAATTAAAATACGAATTTTATAGATAATTGTTACTAGTATCATCATAGAAAAATATGTAAATTATAAAACATTTATATTACAAGGGTTATATTCTGTGATGTTATATGTGATATATATTATCATAATTTTTACTTAGAGGTTAAATAAACTATTGAGAATTCAAGAAATTTGTAATGTATATAAGGTAGTCAAGAATAATTAAATGTTCAATTATATTCGTATTTTAAATTTATATCTATCTAAAAAAAAGGTACATATATATATTGTTCCATTTACAATTTCAAGCAAAATAGGTATTTGTTAGGTAAAAAAAAGTTTGGTTCTACCCGAATAACGCAGGACGGATTTCATCATTTGACATTGTCATTAGGAATTTGTTTATGCGCGCATCCTTTCCCAACTTCCATAGAAGTCACCAAGTCTGGGTTCGATATAAATACAGGGTTAAACACTTATTATAGGTCTTCATATCTAGTTCAGCTCTTAGACTCCTGAGTCGGATTAATGTATGTATTTTTGCCCGTCATATAACATTATTGCCACGTCATACTATTATAGTATTTCCCAGTTAGTCATATATTTTTAACGCAGTTTTTTTTCCATCTATATACATTTATATTATATACTCGTATTTATTCTGTCCGCGTGTGTACCCAAGTATTCATACTCCTCCTAAACGGCTGGACCGATTTTAAATGACATTTTTTTGTGTGTGTTAGTGTGTGTCGTTGGAAGGTTTAGATTCATAATTGCACCCGGTTGGTGCAATCGGGTTCTAGGAAATGTTTTTCTTATTTTTTGACGAAATTTATTTTTCATTTTTTGAAGCACTTTTTGCATACTATAACATATAACCTAAAATTTTACCACACCCCCCTCCTCAACCAATATTTTTAAAATAAAAAAATATCATAATTTCATGAATAATTGACCATTAAAAAACCTTCTGAAAATTTTATGAATAATATTGACCCTCTGCATAAGTTCGTGTACCATAGTTGGTACCGATGTCATTCTGTGGTATTTGTAAATATAAAAAAAAAATTTTTTTTTAATTTTATTAAAATGGATTAAGCAAATAGAATATATAAAATACTAAACACTGGGGAAACTATTATTGTTGAATAATTAATTGTCATTAATACCAACAACTTTTCAATGAAAAACTTGCAATAGGATTTTTCATTTTTATCCACTTTTGAACACGTTAGTAAGACGAAATGAAAAATAAATTGTAACTAACAACATTATCTAGCGATTAATGTAGCTTATTTTTGATATATGCGTTTTCTACTTTTTATAAACTATTAAAAACCCGTATTTTTTTTAAAATTTTTAACAGTTTATAAAATGTATAAAAATACTCATATCAAAAATCGGCTTTATCAGTGCTAGATACTTTTGTTTTCATTTCATCTTTCCACAATATTATTAAGTTGATAAAAGTGAAAAATTCATAAACATATTATATAATACATATCATGGTTACACGACAATTAAAAATGATACTGACACAGGTCTATTTTTAAATAACTTTAAAAATACATTTAAATATTTTTAATTTGTTTGATTTCCATATTTTTTTTATTTAATACAATTTGTCTGTCGGATGTAGTGTATGGTATCCTTATAAATAATACGGACATGGAGCACTATATACTGTATTTTTATGGAGTATATAGTCATACATCGTATAGAAGGAAATTTTTTATCCTTCCAAAATAAACTACTAGAAATTTCGAAAAATTCGTATGGAATACCTATACCTACCATCTATAACCGATTTCCTATCGACATCATACCAAAGCCAAAGTTCCTTCTCGATTACTTCTGGTCGAAAATTTGTACACAGAAAAATAAATATAATAAAGATCATTGTAAAATCAATAGTTTCGTTACTTGGCTAAGAATCTAAAATAGAGATTTCCGAAATCGCACACCGCATGTCGGAGAAATTGTGCGAAATTGGCGTTATTTTAACATTTATTTATACATCGATTTTAATTAAACGTTAATTCGAAAATATATTTTTGTAAAGTATATTTGAACCAAAATGTTTAGTTTCGGTCATAATTTGAACATATCGGTATATCACGCTTAAAATATAAAATGTAATACTGTGGGTATTATAACAACCTTACCTAAATGAGCATAAAAAATACTATTTGTTATATATATATATATATATTTTTTTTTTTATAATAGAAAACTAACATGTTGTAGCAACGCGGATCTATAACAATATACGTACATGCTTACATATTATTATATCTACCTACCTGTTCGAAAAACCTATGTATGGGATAGCTATTGTTCAGCCACAAGGACTATTGCCGATATAAGGACATCGTGTTTTCCTATTTCGTTCTGAAAAATTATTATACGAGTGTATCTCCGGAGTCCGGAAGACGCAGTGTGGTCTTCGAATTCCATAATTCCATATATTATCATTTCGAATAAATGAAATATATATATATATAGAATATAGATGATAAGCGTACACGCAATATATTATACAGGTAGCGTGTTACCCGTGTTTTATTTCAATGTTTATGTCTACATTTTTAAATTATATTATCATAATAACTAATGAAATATAAATTATTGTATTTTGGATTTTTGATATCTTCCGATTTTATCATAATTAGAGTATTAATTTTAGGTTTATATAATAGTATATATTCTGTATTGACTTTATGATATTTTATTAGTTTAAATTAATTGAACATAACGTTTGTAAACGTATATTTTTTTCTTTAATTGTTTAATACACAGCTGGTTTTATAGATACCTTAGACTTGGACGTTAGCGCATAGTATCATTATCCTATACGTACAATGTCATAATATTACATCATATATTATATTGATATGCATTTTTAAAACTAAATGTATAAACTTTTTTTTTATTTGTAGGTTCAAACTTAAACTGTACGTGTAAATGCACAAATAATGCAAAGCAATAGTTTTATTGTTTTCCCTAATATGTATATTAGAAACAACATTTTAATTTTTCTGATTACATAATAATATATTACTACGTACAATTTATATATCAAGGCCTCCGAAACGATTTTTATTTTTTATTTTTTTTTTCTCTATTAGATATTATCTACGTATTACATACCATTTTATTTTTTAGTATAAATTAAGTCAACGTATATTTTATTATATCCATAAACGTAATTTGTTATTTTATTTTTTTTCGGTACCTATAACAATAAAACAATCATAAATATATTCATAACAATAATATGATATAATATTATTATCTTTCCTATTTGTATAAATATTTCTAAATTACTTGAAGTGTTATTGAAGCTATAATATTATCATCTAATATCATTCAATATTTTTCAATAGACGCATTTACATTAATTATGGGGCGGACGATCTCAAATTTTGAATATATAGTTATGTTATTATATATATTATACATTTAAGCTTAGAAGAAACTCTTTCACAAATATATTGTATTAAGACAATGCATTACACCGGCTTTTTAAGGGGTTCGATTTAGGCAATGTTTATAAAGTTTTAAAAAAAATTTTAATTTAACAATTTAAGAACATTTAATTATATTTTAAAAGTAATTTAAAATAGTCATGTGTGAATACCATTTTTTATTGTTATGTTCTCACGATATTTGATAAAAATCACGTTTGTGATCTAATAATTTCTCTAATTGTAGTTGCAGAGACAAAATGTATACAAAATATGAAAGATGAGAATATTTCCTGTACTTCAGTGTGAAGAATTTTAAATACGAAAGCCTAAAATCCGTGATTATATATAATATTCCATTAAAAAAAAAAGTTTATCTAAATAACTGTGTGCTACGGCGTAGTAAATATTTTCATCTTTCATATTTTGTATACAATTTTAACTAATTTTGCGATTACTAATAGAGAAGTTGTAGTTATAGAGAACAAACGTATTTTAATAATACGCTAAAAAGGGTTTGTAGCATCCCCTGAAATGTAACATTGAGATTATAATATAGATTCTTCGTATAAAGTGTAAAATTCACAATAAACACAAAAAATGCACATGATAAATTATCTTCAAAACCAATCGTATTGGATATTTATTCATTTTCTTCATTAATAAATAACTACATCTATTACTCCTAATCGCATTATTATAAATACAAATCTTGTTCAAAATCGAGATCTGCAGTAGATTTCAACATAGCATACTATATCATGTACCAGCTATTAGAATGCCACTTATTATTCAAATACCAGAATTCTTCCGAGTAATGGTAAAATTGTATTTTATGATGTCTAAAAACAAACTGTATAAAGTTTCAACCCCCAGATAAATCAAATAGTATTAACACATGTCAACTTAAACATGAAATGTGAACTTTTACAAAATGTTATAAATAAAATAAGTATTTGTCAATTATTTACTATTCAATTCTGTTGTATTTTTTTTTTTTAATACTGAAAATTATAATTTAAATTTATCAATATTTTTATTTCTATTGACTTAACTAAATTAAAATAGTTTTTACGAATGTCCGTATTTTAATATAAAAATACTGTAACAATGTGATATGGAAAAATGTATCAATATTGTATAGTAGCTTCATTACCACCATTAAAATACCTAATATTTATTAGTTTAGGGATCGGAACTCTACGCCTTAAAAATTCATGAAATATGTTTTTATGCATATGTAAGTATGCATTAAAAATAACACAAATATGCTCAAAAATATACACTTAAAATTGTTGATAAATGCTTTAAAATGTATATAATTATATTTATTATTTTTTGTTTAATATACGAGTATATATGAGTACAAAAATTTAAGAAAATTAAGAAAAAAAAATATATATATATTTACACATATACATATATAGTTTTTTTAATGGCAATAACATATTAAAATCTTAAAATATGCATTTATTATTAAAAATACCCAAATATCAAAGACTATGTAACATAAAAATAGTACATTTTTAATCTCCAGTAAGTGAAACAGATTTCTTTCTCACTTACCTATAATTTGGACTAACCAGAAAAATATGCAAAATGCTTTAAATCCTTTCTTATTTATTATAAAACGAACAATTATAAACACTTAATAATTTATATATATATATATATATATATATATTTATATATTTATGTTTTTGAGATGATATTGCAAAATTATATGAAAAGAAATAATAAAACTAAAAAACATATACATTTTATATTATAAATATTATACATATTCGCACTCCACATCTTACGGTCAAAACCACCCACTCAAATGTTGAATATTATGAATTATAGCAACTATTTAGTGTGAATACCGTTTTCTGCTTTGGATTTAGTTTATTAAGTATTTTGTAATCTTATATATGTCGCACATTACATATTTTGTAATACTTACTTAGTAATACCTTTTTTTTAATCCTTTGTAATACATTATTTATACCATTGTTTAACCGCTTTATCAATTTTATCAAAAATGCCCTTTTGAGCGTCAATTTTTAATAAATATATAGATAAATAAATAAATAAATCGAATTAAATTAAAAATCCAACGACAACATTTGAAAGTGGAAAAATAATCAGACGCTGATATAAAAATTGTTTTATCGACTTTTGTAATTAATGCCGAGAAACGATAAAAATATCATCCATAAATTCATAATCTAATGGTTAAAATAAACATATGGTTATAATAACAAAATACCATATGATTACAACTAAAATAAAAATAAATGTTGGGTTTTATCGTGTGACCCATAATAGGATATTAACTATGTATGATCGCTCAGATGACGACTTTTAATATGCTTAGCGCAACATCAAAGAACGAACAATATTTTCATATATGGAATGTAATGTCACGCACACAACATTCTGACCGATATTTAATTTTTTTATTTTCATGATAATTAAGTTATAATAATGCTTACAAAAATATTTCTAAATGTAATTTTATTTAATCGAAAAAAGGAAATTACATGAAATAAAAGGTTTTAAAAAAAAAAAAAAAATTATATGTTAAAAATATACAATTTTAATAAGATATTATATTATATTAATAAGTTATACCTAATATTTGTGGGGTTATTTTTTGTGTTTATATATCAAATTATAAATATTTTTTTCAATCCACTAGATATTTTTATAATTTAAAACTAATATTAATATTGTATATTATATCATATATATATAATATATAATATAATATATTATTATTCATTATTTATTTATATTTTTTTAAATTTATATTTATTTATTTATTATTATATATTTATATATATATATATATATAACATATATTATATATTATATATATATATAACATATATTATATATTATATATATATATATATATAGGTCAATACTGTAAGCCCATTTACTGTTTTGTTTGGGCAACAAAATAAAAATGAATAATAACTCGTAGAATGCAGATAACTGAAAACACTAACGATACGCGCATAACCTAAGAACCATGCTCATTAGAACTATGTGATCATAATATATGGTTAATTCTTTCATCAATCATGAACACTATATGCTGTAAAATGCTTAAACATACCAGATACCTGTCTGAAAAAAATTTTCTTACGTTGAACCATTGACGTATAATACGTGTTTGCTTTCTACGCAGTATCATGTTCGCCTGGTCTGCTGTTTCGTTACGTTTCAATTACATGCATTTTGTTCCTTTTTTTTTCTTACTTTGGTTAGGCAGATTAACCGGTCTGCTTTATGTAAAAATAAACCAGAAAATGTTAATTTTCAATAGTTTAAAATGATTAAAATGTCTTCTGTTTCTCATGTGACGCAGTTTACTGCCCAATGTCACACCAACTTTGTACCTAAAATAATATACGCAATCGATTTATTAAGTAGAGATGCAGTGTTTTATTGTAAATATTTAATAATTTAAATTCCATCGAAAAAATATAAACTCCTTGAATAAGGAGAGATTTTATTTCCCTTTTCATACTGTTAAATCAATATTTACATAACTATTCTAAATACACTTCTACAATTTATTTTAAATTTTCAATCAATATAATTTAAATTATAATAACGCAAAATAGTTTTAATTTTAAATTAACACCTATAAAAAATGAGCTTTCAAAACATTTAGTTTGAATAAAGAATTAAAAAATAATTTGTTTTTAGTAACTCCCTCCCGCATTTTAAAAAATAAGTCGGAAATTATTAGATAATTAATGTTTGTATGTGATGGTTGGCAAACTAGTGATTAGTGAAAAGACAATAACATTTGTTTTTGATAATGTTTGTTTTCAGAAAAGTAAAAGTCTGCAAATGAATGTCAGTCGTACAACCCGTCCTTAAATATCTCTTCCGGACGTCCCTGATAATAATGAGTTATATTTTTATTGTACTATATACCTAATATAATAGTAACTTTAAAAATGTTAACAGATGTCTTCAATCAATATTCCTATTCTATATTTATAAAAAACCGCAACTAAGTGATTTGATTTTATGAAATCTCCCGTTTGTTGAAATTAGAAAATTATGTTAATAAATTATTATTTGTTATTATCAAATAAATAATAAATTTTATTTCTTATAAATGAATAATATAATACCACAAATAGTAGCGTACTTGAAAATTAATTTTATACAAAAAATCAAAAAAGTAAAAATATGACCGGTTCATTCCTCATAAAATTCGCTGCCAGTAAATGAGTACAAAATAGAAATGCACCGATAAAATCACTATTAAATCACACTAGGTAGTCATAAATTCATAAATGACTTTTGGTCAAAAATATATTCACTGAATAACAAAAAAATAATAATTATAAACATCATTGTAAAAAACTATGTTTTTCACTCCGTTTAGAAACTAAGAGTTTAGTATAGTACCTAATTTCTTCTTCTTCTCATTCGCTTTGTCTTCTAACGAATTCTAGTTCGGCTTCCACTTAACTTAAAATATTTGACTTTAGAGTTACTTTATAGTATTCTACGGATATTCTATATTGACTGAACAAACTAAAATATCCCAGATTTTTCAATTTTTCTCCGACCTAAAATTAACCCTTTAGAAAATTAAAAATATGTTATATAGTCAATTATTACGTTTATGATCTGAAATGTATACATTTATTTATTTATTATAATTGTTATTATTGAGAAAATCATCCGTCATCCATAGTTAAGAAGTTCACATGACCCCAACCATTTTGAATCCTGTTTGAATATTGAAATTTTTACTTAAAAATGTGCATATTATAACAATGATGCTCTAAATTTGAGAACAGTTGAACTGTTTTTTAATGTATTACCATATATATTTAGGATATTTTTTAAAATATTTAAAAAAATATAATATTTTATCGGAAATACTTTAAACATCCCCGATGTTACTATTAACCTGTGTTCCACAACCATCTTTATGTCTCTTACTAATGATCAATTGTTTATTGATATAATATCAATGATTACCCCTGTGGTTCCGGGGTTAGAATAGGTCCACAGTAACTCCTGCTTATCGTAAGAGGCGATTAAAAGGAGGTAACGGAGGGAAGCAGCTCCGTTACTACCAAACATTGGCGATTTCTGTAGCAGAAATAACGGTAATGGAAGGACATGGTAGAGGCAGCTTGGAAATACTTCAAGTACTGGCTCACCAACTGCAATGCAGCAAGCAAGAGGGAAACTACTGCATTAAAGATGCCTAAACTAAATAGCCAATGATGTGTCCCTTATATAACAACCGTACTGATCATGGAATTCGGATGCCAGGATCCGGCAAGGGGAGTGACAAGGCTTCCCAGGTCGTCAGCCCACGAAATCCTTGTAAAGATAAGAATAACTTTAACATTGGCACTTGGAACATTAGAACGATGAAGAAGGATGGAAAGTTAGAAGAAGTATCAGAACAAATGAAAAAGCAGAGTTTGATATTGTAGGAATATGTGAAACAAGATGGGCAGGAAATGAAGATTTCACTAATGAAGAACTTAGAATTATACATAGTGGAAATGAAAAAGGAGGAAGAAATGGTGTAGTGGTAATTTTAAGAGGAAAATGGAAAAATAATGTTCTAAACACATATCATGTAAATGATAGAATTATGATGATTAAACTGAAAGCTAAACCGACTAACTTGTACATCATACAAGTATATTTTCCTACAACAAATAGTAGAGATGAGGAAATTGTTAATATATTCGAGCAACTTGAAGAACTGGTGACTCTAACGGAGGATAATTCCAACCTCTTCATTATGGGAGATTTTAACGCAGCTGTGGGTTGTTGGGTCTCTCAATATAGCTGTCTAGGAAAGTTCGGTTATGGAATTATGAATTCAAGTGGGGAAAGGCTGATTGAATTCTGTCAACAATATGAACTAATTATCTCCAATACAATATACGAAGTTCCAAATCGAAGAAGATACACATGGAAAGCACCGGGTGATATAAGAAGACTACAAATTGATTACATCCTAGTCAAAAAGAAATTCGGCTATCAAATAAAATCTAGTCATTCTTACCCCGTGTTTAAGATAGAAAGTGACCATTCACTGGTTATGGCAAAGTGCAATATTAAATTCAAGAAAAGAATTACCACTAGTAAAAATAATTAGGGTTTAGAAAAACTCAAAGATGCCGCAACATCAGAAAAATTTAGAAGAGAAATAGAAAAGAATAATAAAGAAGCCAAAACATGGAAAGAAATTAAATACAACATCAGTGACGTAACTAAAAAAGTATTGGGAAATAATACTATAATCCCTAAAAAACCATGGATGAACCAAAATATTTTGGACTTGATCAAAATAAGAAACTCACTAAGAGAAACAGATTACGATAAATACAAAAAGGTAAAGAACAAAATAACAACTGAATGTAGAATCGCGAAAGATAAATGGCTGGAGATGAACTGTAAAGAAATTGAAATTGATTTAATAAGAAACAATACGGACAAAGCCTACAATAAAGTGAAGAGAATAAATTACACTCTGAAAACAAACAGTAATGGGGTTAAAGATAAATCAGGAAATATCTTATTTGAAAATGAAAAAGTAGCAGAGAGATGGAAACAGTATATGGAAGAGTTATATAAAGGAGATGAAATTGAAGATGAGCAAATTTATATTGAAAGTGAAGAAGATGTACATATGAATGAGTTGGGACCAGTAATAACGAGAGAAGAGTTATATAAAGCATTGAAAGATCTAAGAGATAAAAAAGCAACGGGGACGGATGAAATACCAGCAGAAGTATTAAAAAACTTAGACATTGCAACGACAGAAAAGCTATTTAATACATCACCGATTGTTATGAAAAAGGAAAGATCCCTAACGATTTCTTCACAAGTAAATGCATTACCATACCTAAAAAGGGAAATGCAAATGACTGTTCTAACTACAGAACAATTTCTATTTTATCTCATGCATCAAAAATACTCCTAAATGTCATAAAACATAGGTTGAAAAATAAAATAGAAAACCAAATAGTAGAAGATCAATTTGGATTTAGGAATGAAAGAGGGACAAGAGAAGCGATACTAGCATTACATCAAATTCTTGATAGAAGAATAGAAGTAAACAGAAATACATATATCACATTCAGAGATCTAGAGAAAGCGTTCGTTAAAGTAAATTGGAAGTGTTTATTTAGAACGTTGAAAGATAATAGAATTGATTGGAGAGATAGAAGACTTATTTTAAAACTATATAAAGCTCAGAAAACTATAATTGATATTAATGGAACAATAAAACAAGCTAAAATCAGAAAAGGAGTCAGGCAAGGATGCCCACTATCACCATATGTATTTAACATCTTCATTGAAGCATCAATAAATGAACTGAAAAGTAAGACAGGTGGAATAAAGATCAATGGACGAAGGGTTCACAGCATACGATTTGCAGATGACATTGTACTACTGGCTGAATCTCAAAGTGATATGAATAAAATGCTCAACACCTCGGCAGATATATTTGATAAGTATCAACTGAAGATAAATGGACAGAAGACAAAAACAATGTTGATAGTTAAAATAAATAACAATTATGAGGTACATATCAATCTAAGAAACAATCCGATACAGCAAGTTAAGGAGTTTTGCTATCTGGGAAGCTTAATTACAAATAGAAAATAATCGACAGCGGACATAAAGAGAAGAATAGCCCTCGCCAAACAAGCTTTCAAACTTGAAACTCGTAAAAAGTTCATTAGAGCTTTTATATGGAGTATCTTATGTTATGGATGTGAGACATGGACAATGACGCAGAAAGATAAAAATAATCTGCAAGCAATGGAGATGTGGTTGTGGAGGAAGATGATTAAGACCAATTGAATGGAACGAAAATCAAATGAAAGAGTTCTAGAGGAAATAGGAGAGAAAAAAAGTCTAACGATTAACATAACGGAAAGGAAATTTATGAGTACGAAATCTCGCTAGGATATATATTAACTCATCCTGTAATACCGGCCCTTTTTGTAGTACGTTGTTTAAACTTAACCGTTGGCCGGATTGTGTTTTGCACGACGCGTAGAAGACGACGTGTAATTTTGTCGTAATACTATTTAAATTTATTACTGCGTGATGAGGTAGATAACAGTTCGTATCAATTTTATTATTTTAATTCTCGTTTACATATTTCATATGTCCTAATTTTTCATATTCGGTCATAAATTGAGTATAGGTAATTTTTAATTTTTCGTCGTTTGCCAAACGTCTTTTTAACGAAAATAACCGACGTTGTTCATTTAGAATTTAATCTAATCGCCAAAATGTATTGACCAATTTTTCGAGTTCACACATATTTTTGTCTTCCGTAAATAATAGAAAATTGTCACATTGTGGTACTTCATTATTTTTACTTGTTTTGGGAATTGGTCCCCCGAGATTACCCAACCGAATTTCGTTTCTTGCATCACTGGTCCATCCGCAACTATTTAAATTTTTTGTGGACCAAGCAATTCGAAAAATTTACTTGCACCTAACAATATATCTATCTTTTGCGGTCGTCTGGATGTCGGGTCTGCTAAATTTAAATTATCTGGTATTAGAAATTGATTTTTAACGAATTTTGTCGGTAATTTATTAGTGACACGAGGTACAACCACCGAACACACGATATGGGTAGAAAAATTACTTATACGTGACGACATTGAGATTATTACAGACGCGGACATTTTATGTAACGCCTTTTCCGATACCACATACTGTAGATCGATACGACTCTTTTTTTTAATTTAAAAATTTTTACCATGCTTTCCGTGATAAAATTACTCCGGAAACCTGAGTGGAGTAATGCGAGACATTGATGAGTTTGATTTAACTCATCGCTTACGTTTATTATGGCCGTTGGCAGAATTACTTGGTCGTATTTGAACACACATGTACCATGTGCGTTTATCGAGAACGTGACGATCGTATTTGTTTATACCGCGCGATCGTTGCTATTATTCCCCGCAACACTACTACCCTCACCGCCATATAGTTCGTGACGCCGCCGCCGCTGCTGCTCGCGTTGTTATTACTACTACCTATCGATTTTGATGTTTCTTCACTTATATAATTTTCGAGGGTAATGTAATAGAATGTTGTGTGGTCAGGAATATTTTACACAATTTCGGGTGATAACATTTTTTTCCCAGTATGCTGGCGAAGGGTAAATTCTACATAAATTTAATTCATTTACTTTATTTATGCGTTGTTTGACCGTCAAAGCAACGAATGTCGGACAGAGATATAATATATAGTATGCGGTAATTTACAAACATAACATTTTATTATGTCGGTCGCTGCTAACAGAGTAGATTTTGTATATATCTTTTTTCCTGGTGAATTTTTTATCCATTATAGTCGATTGTTTTTGTATTTGTCGATTTCGATGCTTCAATCGATTCCAACATTTTCACGCTTGCTTCGACGAACTCGACTACTAACTCGGACGGAGTAGCTACCTTTTCATTATTTACATCATTTATCTCCTAACTGCGTAATGTAACTTTGTCCAATTTAATCAGGATAAAACGGGTTATTAGTGGATCCCATTCTTTTGGGTTTTATCTCAAAACTTCCAGTGCTCTCGTATGACCGACGAGCTTATCGATAAACTGCTGTAATCTTGACGCCGACTCATTGTTTATCACCTCGAAATCACTGATTGCCTTTACACGAGCCTGAACAAGAATTTTTTTGTTATTGAAACGGTTGATTAACGATTCCCACCCAATTTTATAATTGCTCGCAAGTGGTTTCGAGACTTTGAATACAATTCAATGCCTCTCCCGAAAGGGCGCTTCGCGAATAGAAAAATTTTTGAATTTGCGTTAAAGCTGGATTTGTATCGATTAACTCATTTAAAATGTCGTAAAACGACGACCATTCATGATAACCGCCCGAAAAGATGGGTACGTTGAACGCAGCCTGCAGTTAGATCGCCAGGTAATTTTCGATCATCTGCTTTGTGTTTTCAATAATTGGATTAGATACCAGATCTGAATGGTTTTTGTCTACAGGAGCCATTTCAATATATTTTCCGCAATTGAGACTGTGGTATAATATTTTTCTTCAAACTCAATCCTTTGTGATATTTGTTCTTCCATATCCCCTTCCGATTCCAACGCACTTTGCACCTGCTCAAATTCACTCCATGTTTCTTCAATTTTTTATCGTCTTAGTTTTAATTGTATAAGGTCACATTCTCCTTTAAATTCTTGCACAAATTTCGCAAATCTCGTTAAGGATGCATTTATTTGACCTCTACGCACTACTAAACTTTTTATCTCAGACATATTATTTTTTCGAAATTTTCAATGTTTACCAACAATGCTATCACGTCAATAAGCCGATAATCAGTTATATCTCACTATTCTATTTTTATTTTTAAATTTTACGATAACGATTAATGAGCTACGCGACACATTTAATTTATCCGTTAAATAAACGAATATATTACGGTAAGGAAATATTTTATCCGCAATATTTTCCTATATATTTTTACGCCATGTGCTCACCCGCGGGTAATACCACCACCAATAACACTATATGTACAGAGAGAGAAAAAAGAAAGGAACTCTTACCGGTTTTTCGATCGGTTACTAAAGAATTTTTGTCTAATTTGACTTTTGATTTCGCGTACAGATTTTGAAAAACGGACGAACCGATTGATCCGTGATTGTCCAGAGCGGAATGGCGCTTGTCTTGACTCGAACACGGATACGAATCCTGGACATTTATACGGTAATCTACAGGGCTATCGATAATATCGCACTTACCGCCTGGATCTTCGAACTATTTCGTTATTATATTGAGCACTAAATGTGAAACACGCACTATATTGACACACGATTTCTTTTTAAGGTTTCTACGATGTCGTTCGGAACTTCTAAAAAAACTTTACTTTACGGTCTTACGGCTTATGACGATATATATATATATATATATATATATTTTTTTTTATAATCGAACGATTTTGCTACGATAATAACGATATATATTTTATATTTCATTCACTTAACGTGATTTTACGCGTATGCCTATGTGTACCACTTTTACCCGATCACGCGTGGTTTTTATTGTACGAATTTCATTACGACAGCCATTTGACTCGATAGATCATAATGACACCGGCGGCCGAAGGACCATTTGGTCGCTAGCTATTAGAACTTTTTATAAATATATAAAACTTTGGTTTAGGTTTTAATTATAATAGTGGACTGTATTTTTCGTTTTGTAAAGAGCGGTTAGGAAAAATAATTCCCGTCTTCCGACTATGACTTCGCCGCCAGGCGACCGGGTTTCACCCGATAAATTATATAATGATAAAGTCGTTGGCGTCGCCCCCAGTCCTATAAACATCTCTTTAATTGCCTGATATCAACCAAATTTAATCTAAATTCGTATAAAAAATATAGACGTATCCAGCTGGCTACCTACTACATCCTTAAAATGTGTAAAACTACAAATATTATTTTAAGGTACAGAAATTAAACGCTATTTAATTAAGACAAATAATAATTGCATAAACTATAGAAGATATTTGGAAATATCTTTTTATTCACATGACGGTTAAACGCATGTGTAAGACGGAGTGATGTATAGGCAAAAGTAGTACATTACTGTACTGGTGGCTGATTACGAATATCACATTTTATTATATAATACATTTTTTTTTCAAGTTGATGTTGAACAATTTTAAGTTTTATGTTTTAGCTGAAATCACTTGTTAAAGAGAACCTACGCCATATGTTTGATTCCCGATCGATGTTTAATTATTTTGAGCATAATATTAACTACGAGCTACGCATTCATATACCCGCAAAACATAGTAAATCTGTGTACCACATTATTACTACAGATAAGTTATAGTTGATATTAGAGTAAATTTAACTTTTATCAAATTTGTAGAAAATAAAACATAAACTGTGCTGTAGAGTCGAGTTTTTTTTAAAAATAATTTTATTTTTGAGCAAGTTATAGGTAGATAAATAACTCATTTTTTTTAAATGCATATAACTTGTTCAAAAATAAAAATATTTAAAAAAAAGTTTGACCCTACATAGCATAGTTTATGTTCTCCTCTACAAATTTGATAATAAGTAAATTCACTCTAATATTAACTTTAACCGATCGCATTATAACCACGCGTTTGGGTATGACAAATAACATATTAATTATATATTTTTTAATGAAGAATTTAATGTAAATGTAATTTATTACAGGTTATTTAAATATTTAATATAGTTAAAAATATTGTATTATTAGTTCTACTGTAATCATTTCGTGTCTATATACTTTTACATGAAAATGTGTATATATTATAATATATTTTTTTATGTTTTTATTATTAATATTCTTTAATATTATATCAATTTGATTAATATTATGTACCTATATTTAATTTTTATTGTATTTTAACTATGTACCCACTTAATAATAATATACTCATAATAATGTATTTTATGTCGTTTGTATTATACCTATCTATATTATTATTATTATTATTATATTGCGATTATGAATATAATAAAAAATTAATATTTTTTTAAATTTATATTATCTAATTATAATCTATTTTAATTATAATCTAATTTGTATAATTTATATGTACCTATTAGGTATATTAAATGAATAATAATTTCTTTAAAAAGTGATTCTATGAAATATGACTATGATAATTTCACATCCATAGGACCATTGAAATGAAACATTCTAGATATGTTTACAGGTAACATACACGGTATGTTTATAGAAAACATACAGAGGATATTTTTAGGCAACATACAGGGTACGTTTTTTGAGTGTTAACAAAATGACTGTCTTTAACAAGCCCGGGGATATTGTCGCAATGTCAAATCATCGAAATTCGGGATGTTCCATGTTTCGACGGAGCGTCCTAGAAACGTAAATGGAATGTTCCTTTGCACAGTGGGAGTATACCAAAAAAACAATACACGATTAAATATCTTTAATAGCGATTTCAAGCCGAATAATATTTATTTAAATTTTTGAACATGTATTATTTCGGTATGAAAATGTGTTTGAATATCAGAAAAAAAACATCAGGTACAAACAAACATCGTTGTAAAACCACTAGCTCCCGGAATCTAAAATATTTGTTTTTTCTATAGATTTTTTTGTCATGCACGACGTACGTTATATTAAATTTTTTCTGGTCTAAAAATCTTGTTTTACAAACTATTCGGTTCTAAGGCCTGTTGAAAAACCATTAAGGTCCATCGCCGCAACAACAACGTCTATTCATTTCTTCCTATCCCTTGACATTTCTTCTGCGTTCTCCACCCCAATCATTCTGAGGTCTTCCATAATTCTAACTGCCCACCGTTGTCTGGGTCGTCCTCTGAGCCATTTTATGTTCGGTTTCTATTTTATTATGTTATAGTCAAAACTCAAGGGGAAGTGGATCTAGCGCCTTTCGGTTTTGTCTATCCCCCTTTTGCTTAAAGCCCCTGTACATTGGTACTCATTAGGGGTTTAGGGAAGGAACATATTCCCCTCTGGAGAATACTAAAAAAAAGGTGACTTTTATTATGTTATATACCGGAGTGTAACACACTTTGACATCAGTTCGAATTTGATCCTATATGAACACCCATGTCTCTATTTTCTTCCACAGCTAGTTTCGCCCAAAAGGTCGAATGTAAGTAGATCTAATTAATTTGTTATTTTTCAACTTATAATATGTAGCTCCCTGGATGTGTCGAAAAATTAAGGCCCGGAAAGTGTCAAAAAAGTACCTCCCGGGAGAGCTGTCTATACGACCTGAATAATTAGCAAATAAATGGGACTCTCGCGGGCCGTTTCCGGGAAGGTCTAAATAATTTCTGGCAGGAATCGCTTGCCAAGACCGATACACGCACTTAACGGGGCGGCATCCGGGACGGTATGTGCCGTTAGAGTTGTTATTTGGAATTTTTATGGTATTTATTATAATCAGGAGACTAAGGTCATAATATATGTAAAATATAATATAATATTGTGTTATCTCTTCTATATAGTTGAAATTATATTTCTTATTAATTGTTATCTATCATCAAATATGTAATATAAAATAGCATTGGGTACCTATATAAAAAAATATATTTTTATTATGTACCTATATGTTTGATATGTTATTATATTTTATTTGCATTTTTATTATGTCTAATAAAATAAAACTAATACGATGGTAGGATATTACATGTCATTAATGAATTTACATGATCTATCGTAAATTAACATTTAATTAAACTGGTCACATAATTTTCTTTGAAATGAAAAAAAATATATATATATATATATTATTGTTGACGAACAAATTAATTAGTAAATAATATGTAGTGAACAAAATTTCATATATAGGATGGTTTATTTCGTAGAATTTTATGACAAAAATAATATGACAATGGTTTATTTATTATTTCTTTAGCTCATGGGTGTATATTGTTTTATATTATTTAAAAAATGTTTTAATGTACTAATAATTCCAGTAAAATAAAATAATAAAATAACAGTATTAAGAACATTTCGTTTTTTGTGCATATATGCTATCTGGACCATCAACTATGCGTAATATATCTATTTTTTTTTTATCAATGATTCATTTATTTGACTATACGGAAACAGAGTTTCATGTTTTCTTTTTTTTTTTTTTTTTTTTGAATATCGCATATATAATGAAAAAAGTAACGATTAAAATGCTAATTTTATCCTATTATTTGTTTTCGGTAGATCACACGTAACATCTGCAGTGACTGTTTATATTACAATATATATAGGGACATAGGGTCTTTTCCATTAAAAAAAATCCTGAATATTAATACAAGTACCTAATTTTCAGTTCATTGAGTTTTAATTATATTTTATGAATTTTATTTTGATTCCATTATAATATTTATCGGTCTAAAATCCGGATTTGTATGTACTTAAAAAGTTTAAAATAGCATGTATTTATGCATCAAAAAAATCTTGAAATATGCACTATGTTTTTAAAATTTTCTGGAAATATTCAAATATATGATTTTCTGGTGAAATTATGTTCTTATTAAAAATAAATGTAAATTTTTAAAAAAATTTCCATCCATATTTCTTACTTTCAAATCAAAAGAGAAATTAAAAAAAAAAAAACATTTTTCTTACGTTATGAAATAATATACTTATATCCTTATATTTAACAATTCTTAATAATATTTTCGTGAAATAGATAAATTGATATTATAGCTATACGATATAGGCAATAAGAAAAACAATAATAAGTATAAACAAATAAAACATATACGTAGCCTTAAAATAATATAAGATAATATAAGTATTACGTGCAGCTTATCAAGTTATTTTCTATCCATACATAATGTACTATCGATTTTAGATCATATTATATATGCAACGGATTGAATGATGACCGTTTTACGAGTCGTCTCGAGATGCCTGACATTACATCGTACTCAATCACATTCACATAATATGTTAAATTCAAAGCGGGTCGCAGACGATATCTATGATTTGTTCGGACTGACAGTCAGGTGAAATGTAATTATATCAGGTCGTATTTAGATCTGGCCGGGCGATGACAGTTGATTGGGTCATCCAGTGTTAGATTTAAGGGGGGGAGGACCATGTGGCGTCCCCTATTTTTTTTTTTTTATCATAATTTGAGGAGTATAAAATCGATTTTGAATAGTGATTAGCACTTTATTTCTTAATTATCCCTATTCGTTCCCCCTTTAATGAGCTTAAGATCCACTCCTAGAGCACCACAAAGTCGTATCGTAGGTTGCGTTGTCTGTAGGCAACACATGATTTGGCCAAGGTGACTGAATAATATAACGTGTAGCCCACTTAACCCGCAGAATTAGTTAGGATCGGTTAAGTACAGGATTAGTTAAATTAAATTTATTCTACGACTTAACGGCACTATTGGTTATTGACAGTTGATATCGATAAACCGTGATTGATATCTTAATGTCAGGTAGGTGACTCTCCTCGGCAATGACGGTCATAAATGAATACACCATAGACAAGAATACTGAAGATATAGGCTATTGCTATATCCGTATATGATTTAAGTTTTCTATATGGTAAAACTACATATATGCATATGTGTACATTATACATACATAAAATATTTTATATATTTATGGGTGAAACGAAACTATCGCGAGACCAATATAAAAATTTTTCCAAACAAATATTTCTCTAAATATAAAAATTTATATGTTCACGAATTTCTGTACAAAAATTTCATTCATTTTTTTCATAAGATTTAATTTTATATTTAATATATATATATAAAATAGTTAAAAATAATATTTTATTAATAATTAAAATTTTTTAATGAACTTTTCTATAAAATATGCAAATTAAATTTTTTTTCTATGCATTCTTTGCTAAATAAATCTTTTAAATTTCCTACTCCTATCAAACTGCATGCAGACTCAATAAAAATATGTAGATACATACAAATTCGAACTATTAGATTTCTTTATTTTAATAGGAGTTACATATCTTATGTGATACTGCGTGTTTGTATAATATCATTTGAGAAGTGTATCATTTTGTTTCTCTTTTACACATTTATGTTGAGTTGTAAAAAATCATTGCTATTAAATATATAAAAGTACGATTCGTTGTATCACTACATGGAGTTGTATATAGATTTTATAATTTTTTCATGGAGAATAAATATTCATCATCCATGAATCTTATTTAGAAAAATATTTAATAATATAATATTTATACTAAATAATGTATTAACAATAATCATTTTTATATTGCGATTTTCAAAATATAAATTAATATATAATTTTACAAATAATAATAATTTTATCGCAAAGGTAATTACAATAATTATAAACATATTATAATGAATCTTAAAATTAAAAAACCCGGAATTGGATGATTAACTAAGCCAATATTTAATAGATGAGTCCTTAATATAATTCACATTTCTCTAAATGTCTGAAGATATTTTATGCAACTTTGCAACATTCTGCATTTGTGATAAAAAGATTGTGGTGGACTATTATATTTGGGGTCTCTTGTTGTCAATTATTTATTGTAATTAAACGAGATGATTTAATATATTGTGTAGTACCTATTTGTATATTTTTTTGAAGACTAAACTGATTCTGATTGTTTTTAAATATATATTGACTCAGGTGTGGATCTAGGATGTCTAATTAGAGCGGGGAGGGGTCATAAAATATTAATAAACTATCAGAGTTAGAAGTCAGGTGCAGCAAATAGCATTAATATTCCTAAATTGCATTGAAAAACAACAAATAAGTCTTTCAAATTTTTAAATCCACAAAATCTCAAAATTCAAAATCAAAAAAATAAAATTACACAAACTTTTTTTTTTAAATTTCAAGGGTGCATTGTTTCTATATGCCCCCTATTTGTATCAACACATGCATTGACTTAATTGAATATCAAATTTGAATTCGTTTCATACATTTATTTTTCAATTTCTTTAATATGTTGTAACACTTTTTTTGAGAGAATTAAGCTGTTCAAAGTCTGACTGTATTAATTTCTTATATTTCTCGTTATATTACTGCGAAAATATTTTAGGATGTGAATGGTTATGATTATAATTTTTATAATTCTATACATACAAAATTAGTTTTTATATTTATGAATTAATATCATTGTGATTCGTGTAGATATATAAATATATATTCCATATATTATGGGTCATTTATTTCTATACTGTAGTCAATAAAATACTACACCTACTCGAAATGGCTGTTAAGTACCCATACGTTGGTCCTTATTTAGGTATATAAGGATAATATTAAACGTGTGTGTTCGACTGTGAAAAACAAACTGCTAATCGATCCGTTATTATAAAGATTTCGCTCATAAATATTATATTTACGAGCACTTTAAATATTAAAAAAACCTACGAGTTATAAATGCCATGATTTACGTATAATATTAACTCTTATATTAACCGAAGTAAACCGAGCTTCACTCAAAATCGTTTTATCCAATTGCAAAGATTTATCGTTAGTTTCGAGTTTAAAATAAATAATAGGTACTATAAAGGATTGAATAAGAAACATTATATATTATCATACAAATTTATGCAGTGTATTATGGATAGAACTCTAGTATCTCGGGACAAGGTATAAATATAATACTTAGTAAAGATATAAATATTATATCCAGTTTGTTCGTGCTATTGTAATTATTATAATTTATCTTTTTTTAGCGGAATAATCTGCACCCAACCATTATTTACTACGAATATTACAATGAATTGAATACAATATAATCGATGATATCGTATTATTAATTACGGAAGAGTATTTTGAATAGTTTTCTATATTTGAATTGTTCGAGATATTTCCATCAGGGACTTGATAAATCCGTTTGAGCCGAGTAATTAATGCTGTTCGTTTCATCATCAAGCTAATAATATAACGGCAAGAAGGAAAAAAACGGAGGGAGAAAAGTATATAGACTGCGCAACAATCAATTCTGCTGTGGTGGATTTCGTCCGAGGAAAAAAATGTATTTCGAGAGCCAAAAAGTATTTTATTTCCTTCTATGGGACGAAAAACGATTTTTTTTTTTGTCAACCTGCGGGCGTCTAATAGTACTTTAATTTTTTTTTCTTGGAAATTAAAAATTTGAATCGTTTTTACCGGTGATTTTTCATACGACAAGTGTACCGCAATAAAACTCCGTGAAGGTCTATCAAGAAATTTAAGTTTGCAGCTATGCGTCCCATTTTCTCTTTTGTCAATACCTACTTAAACATTCTATTGACGAGATGAAATCAGTTATTGAAAATAGTGTAGTATAGTATAATGTGTGAAAGACCAAAAGAGTCGTTAAATATGTAGCACAACATGCTCAATGGTAACTTGTTACAAAAATGTAACTTCTTATATTTGCCTATTTAAGTATTATATCCAACTTTTATAGTTTTCTAAATAAGTACTCGGAAATTCTAGCTCAAAGTTTTCATAAATTTTTATTTTTTGATAATATGTTTTGTGATTAGTTAAGAATTAACAATGTCTTTAATCAAATCTCTGGTATTTTAACAAATCAATTTTAGACGATTAATTTAACAAATATTCTAAAAATTTGTTTCCGTTAACAAAATATCTCGGAAGAGTACAAATTTTACAAACAGATCGAAGTAATTAGACAGGAAAATTTCAGTATGAGCAACTAGTAGATACCTATTTAAATATACCGTACTGTATTTAATGTCATTGTGGATAAGAAATACGATTTTGTGACATTAGAGTAATATATAGATCTTCTACATCCTCCTATCCTACATTTCATCACTATAATTGCCGTATTCAGGTCATTTGTCTCAAACGGCTTATTAAAGTTGATCGAATTCGTTTTACCAGTGATATTCATTTAAAGTTTAAAATTTTGATTTCGTTTTTTCCCCTACCTATTGTTTTTGTATTCCGATTTAATTTGATTAGTAAGAGTAGATTTTATGTCGAACCGTCAGTTATTATTGACCCTAAAAGAGCATCGTACTTCAACACAAACGGACTCTATTTTTCAGAATGGCCATTTTATACGAGTGAAAATATTTTACTTTCGGATAAGATATTATTGTGAATTATACGTATTCTATACGTGCGTGAAGTTGGCCCCTCCACATTGTCGTCCGATCGACTCCAAACCGGTGCCAATATTTTGCACTAATTTGCAACTATTTGCAACCAAGTTTTTATAATTTTCAACCTATTATTTTAGCCACTATCGATGTTTTAGTGATGGGGGGCCAGCCCCCCCTCCACATTGTCGTCCGATCGACTCTAAACCGGTGCCAATATTTTGCAACTAATTTGCAACTATTTGCAACCAAGTTTTTATAATTTTCAACCTATTATTTTAGCCACTATCGATGTCTATGTGATGGGGGGCCAGCCCCCCCCACTCCACATTGTCCGATCGACTCCAAACCGGTGCCAATATTTTGCAACTAATTTGCAACTATTTGCACGTGTTTTTAACGTGGCCGTCACACTGAACACTGTCATTATGACATTATGATCATTAATGACTGGACAGTGACCATACTATAAGGATTCCACTATTTGTAATGTCAGTCGTACCAGGACAGCGACGGCTTGCGCGAAGCTGACGGTGTGACACAGGTCGTTGCCGAACGGCCAATATTGCAACATGAGCGTGGCCACGAACGAGAACGGCACGCAGAACAGTGTCATGAGCAGGTCACCGACGGCCATGTTCATGATGAAAAGATTGGTGACCGAGTGCATTTGCGCAGAGAATGTGACCACGTAGCACACCAGCCCGTTACCGACCAGTGCCACCATGAACACAGCCGTGTACATTAGGTAGACGACCGTTTGGAACACTGTCGAGCCCAGTGGTCCGTCGTTTTCGGCGTTACACGACAGGCCCGCGTTGATCGTTATGTTCCATGCGCCGGCGATGTCGCTACCATTTGACACGTTCATGACACGGTTGCCAACACACCGATCTACGTCGCCGTCCTTCCTATTTATTCCGTCCCTGAAACACAAACCGTCCCGCCGCCACAATGTAATAATCGTATAGGTAATACAGTTACCGCGGTATAAAAATACACATAAAAAGCACATTGCGTTTCGGGAAATATTACACTAAACGTGTTTATGGTGGTGTTTACACTTGACAAATCTGGCACAAGACGAATATTAGTAAAAACAATCAAATACTTATTTATTTGTCGGGTTAAATCAGTTACATTGCAGTAAAGTGAACATCAATAGAGCGGTAAAATTTAACGTGGAATTATGTATTTCCGTAACATACTCATAGTAGGTATGCCGAAGTGAGAAAGTGACTAAATTTTAGTATGTAATTAAGTTATGTTACAGTTAGGTACTCGACTAGATTAACCGACTTGAATAAGTTACATCTAGTTATTTTTTAATAATCCGAGAATTTTGAAAATATAATTAAGTTCGAACGACGAACAATTATTATTTATCATTTTTTAGTTCTCAACTATTACCTATCGTGTATTTACGAGTATATACTATCACCAATATTTCTATATAATAATAATTGTTTTATACGTGATTGAACGATGAATTTTTAAAAATAATTTCCATGGAATATTATATAAATTGGAAAATAATTGCAAAAATGATTTTTCATTTTACGTTTTGCATTTTCAATTTCAAATGCTTGTTATATTATTTAAAGTAAATTTAACTTTTTAATTTAAGATGGTAACGAGATATATTATTTGGTAATTATGTAACGAATCAAATTTAAAAGTTAGTAGAGATAAAAGTAATTGGTAAGTATATTCAGTAACTTTGTAATTTGTTATTTTCCAATTTTGTCAATAAGTTAAAAGATTTCTTTAAATATAAATGTTTAAAATATTTTAATGTCACGAAAATTAGAATATTTGACTGTAATCTAATTTAAAAATAACGTCTACAAGAAAAAACAAATAGTATTCCGTTATTCAGAACTAAATGATCATTTAAAGAGATAGATCATCTAGGTTATAGGTAGGCATTAGGTAGTTATTCTATATAGACCACTTTTGGTCACAAAACTCGAAAAATAATGCTACTCCTTGATTAAGATGAAAATTTTACATTGAGTAACATGGTAGGTACAATTATTTTTCTTTGAATTCAATATTTTACCTTTGTTATTGTAATAATAAATAAAAAAATGCATTTTTGAAACTTCGTGAATTGTTTCTAATACTTTTATTTTAGTTCTTTTGAACTGTATAAACTATAATTTGAATCGATAGTGCCTTGGTTAAATGTTTTTCATGTGTATTCTTACGGTACCACAAGGGTTATTACACTAAAAATAAATATATATTTAGGAATATTATTATTTTTATTCAATTTACATTCAATTATATTTATACCCATAAAAATATGTTCAAGAATTGAAATATAATAAACATCATAAGACAGTAGTCCATAATCATATTTGGTGGAACAGAACAAATTTGTACTTAACTACACGTTTTAATTTAGAATTCAACATAATTTAATAGACAAAACCCATTGAAAAAAAATTACAAATATAAATTTAATATTGCAGACAAATTTTTATTGTAGCTTAATATAGATAATTATAATGAGACTACGTTCAATGGTTTCTATATAGTAAAGTCATCATCGTGGATTATATTCGTTTAACCTCTTAACAACCACTTATGTGGCAGATGTTCAATAACTCAAGTTTACAACTTTTAAAAAGTTTGGTAATCCACCTTATTTATTTTGTAAGCTATAACAGCTGATTCATAATTGTATATAGAAAATATGATATGAATTTACTTTTCCTACTAGTTTTAGATTTTGAGCGAATAAAGCTATAGGTTTTACTATGAAGTTAATTCATATTTATTTTTTTGGAAATAATTTTTTGACCAGAACATATGATCTAATCATTACGTGAACCCATTTTCTGGCAGAATATTTTATCAAAATGGTAACTACTTTGAAGAGATAATTTTTGATTTTTCAACTTTTTCAATACACGTGCAAGGAAAAATTTCAAAAAAGTTCCTTTTGAAATTTGAAAATTTTTGAGTATAATATGTATATTTTACTATTAAATATATATATATCTATCACCAGTAGCCTAAGAGTGAAATGCTTCGAACTCTTATACTGACGAAATTTTTATTTTTCTAAATAATATAGTTAAACTTTAAACTGATGACAATAGTTTGAAGTTAGATTTTATCGAACGCTCCTAGTGCTTTAATATTAAATCAAACGTTATCAATTAGATAAAGAGTTATGATAATTTATTGATTTTTCTAATATATGCATTCGTTTTCCTTCTTTCGTTTTTTCTTAAGGTCAAGTATAATGTGACCTTAATTATTTCTCTTCATTGTCGACTTCTTTATATCAGATTTCTGTTTAGATTATAATATATATATATAGGTTTCCTCGGTCTTTTTAATATAATTTAGCGTTAATTTTCACAAAATTTGTTACCTATACCTATATTGATATAAAAATCGATTTAAATAATAGTTAGTAAGTAGTTATTTATAATATCTTTGTTGATTGTTTAAAACTTTTTTTACATATTTTATACGATTAATATTGTTATTTATGTTTAAATACAATTTTTCATTCGATACAATTAATTGATAATATAACTTTATTCTAATCCACTAATCGATTTGCCAACACTTTATTAAAAATATTATTGATTTAAGTATATACAAAGTTTTTAATACAATATTAACATTACGAATAATAATTTTTAAATTAAATGAATAGTTAAAATATTTTCAGAGATCATAATTTTCATAAGTTGTACAAAAGTTATAATGATTTGGACATTAATTAAGTATGATATCTCAAGATATTTTTTAATTTATTATACCTTACACACAAACCTTTGTGAATAACTTTATATAATACTAGTTTATACAGAGATCTTTAAAATAGATTTTATTCTATTCATATTTATATCAGATAATGACTTTGACAATAGTTCATTGTTATATGCTCAGACTGAATAAATAATCTCTACACGTGTAACAATTATTCGTTATTTTATTATCAAAACTGAAAGTAATACCTAATCTAAATTACTGTTAATTTAAATTTATTAAATTAACTTTATTTAACATTTATTATTATAATTATTCAGTAGAGAGCATTTTTAAATTTCTAATTTCGATAATTTAATATTGATACCTAGCCATTTAATTATGGCTCGAATTGATTCATTCCATATTAAAAATATAACCGGTAATTTTTTGTTAAAAATTGACGATTCAGAAAATTTTTTGTTAAAGTTGAGGTCTGTCGAATTCGTACAAATACGTAAATTAATTTACTGAAAATAATATGCATGACGGAGCTATAGCAGGTTTAATCATTTTAATAAACGAACACTCCATGCAGATTTGTCATATTCAAGAAAGCTAGTTTATTAACGTAAACGGTGTATTTACAGACATCGGTTAAACTTCTGACTTCTCCTTTTGACTAATGAATACGGGTATTAGTGCTGAACTACACATTTCAAATAACAAATATCATGGTTATCCGAGCAACGAAATATTACGTATACAAAACGATGTCACTACCTATTTTTTTTTATGAATATTCATACGTTTGTATTTTGTTTGTATTGTGTATTTTATTTTATAATCGTACGTTATTATTTTTTTTAAAATTTTTATTATTTATACGTTTTTACGATTACAGTGTGTTTGAGATTTGAATCATATACTTCATTGGAGTAGACGTGTTTCAAAAGCTCACCTTTCGTACAAACAAGAACGTTTTAAATTTAAATTAAAAAATATTCTCTTAAACATATATCTCTCGAAGTTCAAGTTCATTATACTTCGTATAATGATTTTATTTTAAACGTATTAAACATTTTATGAATGAGCCTATATTGAATAAAAAAAAGTGGCCAATTTCGGTTAGTTCCGAGACTGACTTGACGATAGCCAAATATAATTGATAATTATAACAATGAATATATGGAATTTTTCTTTTTAGTTAGTTTTATATTAAAGCCTGAACACCACCTTTGGTACCACTTATCACGCTAGCGCTATCGTAACATTGGCTAAACATATAATCAGAATTAGTATTTAACAATTTCAAAATATCAAGTGTCATTTACACAAAATATGGTGCATTTTCAATAGCTAATAATGACTCAAATGGTTTTCCATTTTTTAGGTATCTCATGGCTAAAGCAATATTTTCTCGATTATTTTTGTCTTTTATTCTATCCTTCATTATAGTATACTACGGGACATCTGAATTATTTACATCTTCAACGACACTATTTTGCACAGCTTTCCGAGTAATTTTGATAATTTCATTTTGTATATCATGAGATAAATAAGTAACATTTTTAGGAATTATTTTAGCATATTCTGCAAGTTTAAGATTTTTTTTAAGAGTGTATCGATAAAGTGGTTTGAAATAAACCTTTTTCTTTGTGCATTTCTAAATAAAAATCTCCACAAAATTGTAATTCATTTACGACTAAAAATTTAATTATTTCAATAATAGATTTTATAAAATACCTATGTTTTTCAAATACATTTTCATTCAATAATGTTAAAATGTCTATATTCGTTTCAATGCGTTTTTGTTTGTCCTCTAATTTTGTTACACACATATGATGCGATGGAGAAGATTGGTATTTATAAAATCCGTTATCTAACGCTTTTTTTCCAGTTGGAAAATCCTGTCATAGAAAATATTATATCTTTAGTCTCTTTATAACAAAAATATCTACACGGAAAACAATATGTGACATTTTTTCCTGGACAATGTTCAAGCCAATCAAATAATTTAAAACATTGACTTCTAAAAGATCTATCGTCTACTTGAGGATACGACGGGAATATTATTTGATTTATATTATTAGAATCAAAAGTTTGATTTGTTTGGAAAATTGGTTTACAGTCTGTTTTATTATTATGAATTGAAGTATTTTTAGATGTTTTAGATATATTTGTTTTATTCATTGAAACCATATTTGACTTTATTAACCATGAATCTTCTACAATCGAACTACAATCGCAATTATATAAAATTATCGTATGATCACCACCATAATCAACCCACATTCGAATTACTTATCAATTATTATTGATATACCTACTCTTTTTCCAATATATCGTTCAATTCAAAAATCACTCTCTTCCGAGAAAGATGCTAGGGGGGCAATGATCGAATCTGGAGGGGGAATGCCCCCCTTATGCCCCCCTTGTGGCTACGGGCCTGTCTTGAACAAGCTTAAAATGAAACAAACAAAATGAAATCGATTTACATTTAATCAATAATGTTTATTATGAATACAGTTTGAATGGTTTGATAATTATTATTTAAGTACATATTATTTTACATAAATAACTATAATTATAGTATTAATTATGAAAAGTAAAAAAACGTTAAAAATTTACATTACTACAATTTATTATTTAAATATGATCCAATAGGACACTAGCTGTTTTTATTTTATGTTAAATAATTGTTCAAAGGGTCTCGTTAATATTTGAGAATTTATTTAGGTACATAAGCATTTGAACTTTTCAGCAGAAATTTCAGAAGTTACAGTTGGTACTACGCATTTACCTACAGTCATGGCAGTATGTACTTTGAAAATTTATATATCTTGTAAAGACTATTTGATTTCACTTGCGAAAAATAAATATGTAAGTTTAGATGATTTGAATAGAGAATTGTACTGTAGAATATCCATGTGTACGTGAGGCGAAGTTAATGGATCGCTGAAGTTTAAAGTTTCAATGGACTCAAATCCGTCGTGAGAGAAAAGAACAAAAGTAAAGTTTATGTTGAAAAAAAAAACAAGTATGTAGTGATTTGTCAAAAACGATGTGTTTGTACTCGATGGCTTACTGAACATCTTAAGTTTTTTTATATATGTGTATAAAACTACATATTGCATCCTCGATTCTGGCTGACAGAGAACAATGTTTTTTTCCACTTCAACTGAATGCAAGTCAATTGTATTGCAGTTATTGAATAGAAAACAGTATATACGTAGTATGTGTACATCGATGAACACGAAGATATTAGATTTTAAAAAACACACTTACAAAATATTATGTATAATACTTTAAATTCAAATTTGTATGAAACCTATATAAAATGTACGAAAAAGTTATGAAAACTATATAATATAGATACTCTTTTTATTTAACTATTCATATTACTAATTTTATGAAATATATTTATTGATGTTATACCTACAGAATATAATAAGAAAAATAATAATATAAACAAATAAGAATAAATTATTGGTTACACTATTTTTATTTGGCAAATATTAAGAAATGGTTATTGATATTTGAATAAAAGTCAATAAAACAAACCTAATTATCTTGACTTAGACATTAACTAAACAATATTAAAGTACAATATGTTAAAATATTTTAATTTTGTGGTGAAATCACGAATGAAAGAAAAACATTTGAAACACACAATATAAGTAAAACCAATGACGTCATAAATATGTCTAAAGGGAATACAGAAATCAGTTTACTGCATACTATAATAATAAATATACCATATATTTAAACATTATTCCCGTGCCCCTACAATTTGATATGTTAAACAATTTGTACAATAATATTATAAATTATCCGTATAATAATTTATATAGGTACTTGTTGCATCAGGTCAACACCCGGCGTAAAATTTTTCAAAGAAGTATGAGGAGTTCAAAATAGAATATAGGGGAATTGTTTTATATCGGACGTGCTCAGAGAAAACAAGTATAAAGAAATTCTGTAGTTGAGTGTGAAGATGGCCTAAGGGATGAGGGTAATCGGTACCAGATACCAGATTGATAGATAGAAGCATGAAGTTAGCAGAAGTTTTTAGTAAGGGAATGTGAATATTTGTTGTATATAAAAAAAATGTGGAAAAGAGAAAAAACAAGTAAATTAGTGCGTGGAAAGATGAGTACAAGGAATGGTATAGGGGTGTTAGTAGATGGTTAAATGAAAGGATGTGTGATAGAAGTGGTTAGAAAAAATTATAGAATAATTATGGTGAAAATAATATTAGAGGATTAAGATATTGAATACAGTTAGTGCATATATGCTACACAAGTAACATGTAAAAAAATATAAAAGAAAAAGTTCTGATAAGATATGTATTAATGCAAGGAATAAAAGGAATTAAGTATATTATGATTTGGGCTGATATTATGCATGGACATGTGAGTAGTGATAGAATATAAATGATAAAGCTATTGCATGGGAAGTATATGGATTAGAAAAAATAAATGAGACTAGGGAAAGAGTTAGTACTTACTTGATTTTAAAATGCATATGAATTAAAACAATTTTTTTAGGAAGAGAGAAGATTATAATATATAAAACTATAGTATAATGCATTTTAAAGTTTCAATTTTTATAATTTTAAAAATATACACATTATAAAACTATTATAGTTTGTCAGTCGTCCAGATTATAATTACCGGGAGAAATAAACTATTCATATATACTGTATATTATAGATGTGTATTTTCTAAAAATAAAGTTATTTATTATAACTAACGTTGTTAAACTAACGAATATGCTTGATGAATAATAATAATAAAAACATAGATTACATTGAAAATTATAACATTTTTTTGTAAAATGATTAGAATTTATTAAAATATTAAAAAAAGGCATACAAACAATAAATAAGTACTTTTTACATCGAAACCTATGAAATACGCAAAAATATACACGTTCAAATTTCAGTTTTGATATGATTATCTCATTCAATGGGTTTGTTTGCACACAACTATATTTTGTAATAAATATTAAAAGTTTGTAAATATTACAAAATCTAAACGTTGATTATAATCTATATAAGTGGAGAGAACAAGTAAAAACACGATTACTTATATGGTGGGAAGGGAGTTTAAAAGGGTGTAGACTACAAGGTAATCCTGGGTGAAAGTGTGATTTGGCGTAGGAAAAATATAGATAAAGAACCGAGGATTAATTTTTAATTCACTGGTGTGAATAAAAAAGTATATAAAGAAAAGCCAAATGGGACTGTGTATGGAAAATGGAAGGGAATATAGGAAAAACGAAATGTAGGAAAAGGTAGAAAAAGGTGTTAAAAGGACGTGGTACGTATATATTTAAATAAATATTAATAACAATGAGTATTGTGGAAAAATAACTTCTGTTTTACCTTTTAACGCATATATATATTACGACAAAAACGTGATTATAGAAGTAGTCATTACAGTTATAATGCTATAGCATTGCTAATATTGCATGTGGAAAAAAACAAATGGAAAATTAATTTTTCTTTCATAATACCTATTTTTTTTTTTCATCAGATGATACCTGACGGTTTTTAACTCAAAAATATAAATTAATTTAGTAATAACTAATAGATCTATATAAAAATGTGTAATCATCAATGTTTAGTATATTCATCGCTATTATAGTTATTTCGTGATGATAGCGATATATTTATATTAATTTCAAATATGTTATTTACTAATTTAATTATTAAATGTTGTCAAATTATTTAATAATTTCATGTGTTGGTGGTGAATTATTTGTAGAATTATTTATATAAAAATAAAAATCCAATTTATACAAAATAATTTGTTGAAACGAAAAAGAATTATTTTGTAGAAATTGGGTTTTATTTTTATATAATACATTCATGTTTGGGTTTTGAAAAACTTTTTTCAATAAAAAAATTTAATTTTGGGTAAAAGTGAAGAACGTTTTTTTTAAATCATATAGGTAGTTGGCGTGTATTATAATAGTTTTGATAATTTTAATACATTTGGCAATAAACAGAAATTATAGTATGTGTTTGACACATGGTATTGCTCGAAAACAAATATTACACCTACAATTAAAAATATATTATAATATCTAAACGACCATCAGCCATTGTGCCAAATGTGCTTAAAATTCTGTGTCAAAATTAGCATAAAAACAATTTGGTTTTAGTTTAAAAGAGCAAAAATTAATCCGTTTAAATATTATCATTACATCTAAAATGCTATATTCGTTACATAATTTATAAATATAGTTAAAGTTTATAAATTAGGTTTAGCTTGAGGTTTTCATAGTTTTAAATTTGTTTTTTGGAGAGCGTTTGTATATTTTGATGGGGAGGGAGTGAGCTAAATATAACTAGATTATGTTCTTTTATCACCAAGTTTGCTAAAGGTTTATTTAAATTTTTATTAAAATAATGGGATCAGGTTTTTGTATATCACAGGTCACTTATCAAAAATAAAAACGTTTATGTGAAAATGGAATGTTATTGAATATTATGAATGTAAATTGTGTTTAAAACTTTAAAAGAACTTATTTTCCTTCTAATAAATATTCAATAATTGTAGAACTACCAATTCATCTAATATCTGATGTGTATTATCCTTCACCGATCAAATTACCTACCTACTCGTACATATGAAAGGGTGTAAATATATGTGACTTCAAAACGTTAAAAACATTGTTTTCTACGATCAATAGAAGCTTGTAATGTTAAACTTTCAAAGACAATGGCTTTAATTTATTCATTAATAAGTTTGTTATTCATGAATAATCTTTTCAATGGTATGTACTTTATTTTGCGAATACAATGCAAAGGATTTTTCCAAATTGAGAATGTGAAAAAGTGATAAATTAAAATTTTTCGTAAAAACCGTCTTTCAATTAAACATTGGGGTAATCAATTAAACAACCATAGTTTTTGTAAATTTCCGCTTGTATGCGTTTTAAAATGGTGAATTTAACGGATAAATTTCCGAAAAAACTGTCACACGTTCCTTGACAAATATTTCTTTGAACTTAATGTGTTGATACTAAACAAGACACCCAGTAGAACTATCATAGTCGAGATAACACATACTATAGATTATAAGCGTATTATACGTTTATCGGAATAGGACAAAGGTTGTGTGGACACATTCCATTCATGGACGGAGTGACACACACACAATTGATTATTGTATTATTGATAGTATATATGTATAATTAGCTGTAGACTAGAAATAACGACAGATATATTTATTGTGGCAGTCGAGCTACACGACCCGTTGGCGCTGTACGTTTTTTATAACGTACCTACACAATTTTATATTATACATTATTATTTATTACTAGGGCTGGGATTATGATGCAAAGGTCTCTTTTTTCCTGGTGTTTTGAAACTGGTCCGTAAGTATAAAATGTGTTTTGGGTGATATTGATTATTTTAAAGTATTTTTTTTTTTTTACATTTTTTTGCATTTTTTGACAAAATTAAACTTAAATGCATTTTTTTTATATTTTTAGTGCATTTTCTTAGTTTTTAGAGCATTTTTCACAATTTGTTCATAAAATGAACGAAAATTGTTGCAATTTACAAGAGACTTTCAGCAAACTGTCGACGGTACGAATATTCGGTAAGAGTTTTAATAAATAATGCACCAAATGAAATTGGCATTGCAATAAATAAAAAAATGGAAAATATATTAAATAAAAATAAAGGGTTGAAAATACTACAAAACATTTCAAAAATTATAAATGGTGAAGACCCTGATGAAAACAATATACCAGAAAATATAACGACTGACGATATTTCACACTTTAAATATGCTTCAGTATCATCAGTCGAAGTTGAAAGAAGTTTTTCTACTTACAAAAGTATATTATCCAAACAACGAAGATCATTTTTGTTTGAAAATATAAGACAGCATATCATTATACAGTGCAATAACAATTTTGTTCAGGTTAGTAATAAAATAATTAATAAAAAAGCAAAAACAAGTTAAAATATTAACATTTTTTTTTTTTAATTATTATTTTAGAATGAATGATTGATTACCTAATTAACCAGAAGTAAAACAGAACTGCACAAGTAACAGCGTACAATATAATATTAAAAAAAAAAAATTTTAAAAAATAAAAATACACTACTGTAATATAATTTAAAATTTTTAAGCTATAATAAATATAATTTAAATACATTTTTTTAGTGCATTTTTTGAATTTTTTAAGTAATTTTTGCATTTTTTTTTTTAAAGGTATTTTTTAAAACTTTTTAGAGCATTAAAATCCCAGCCCTAGTTATATCCAATTTTTTTCGGTTTCGGTACTGCAACTGCAATAGTGCAACGAGCAGTCGTAAGCCCGTAACGTACACGATGTCCAATGCGCGACCGACGCCCGCGATCATAGGGTAAAATAAAATGAATTATAGTCGCGACCGGTCGCGCAATGGACACCGTGTGACGTCAGAGACTACTATAAATATACTGGCGTTTACAACGATTAGGAACATGATTTAAATGATCGGCACACAACGCGATGTAACGATTCAGTACAATTCAGTACGCCACCGAAAATCGGGATAGTTATCAATCTATACTATATATAATAATCAATGCTACTAGCTGGGTTTATTTTTTCCTATACATATATTGTGGTGTATATTCAGTTTATAGTAAAGACAACTAATCAAAAATGTTAAACATTCAATAAATCAAAAAATGTTAAATGTTTAAAAGTTATTATAATTAAATATAAATGAATATTGTCAAAATCAAATTTTTTTAAAAATATGTAGGTAGGTATATACCTACATGTTAATCAATTATAAAAATAAATAAATTTACATAGCGGAAAAAATTGTTTGAAGATATTTAATAATGTTATTGATAAACTTGTTGTGTAATGTTGAAATATATATTATATTATATATATATATATTATTTTAAAAATTGACCAGTTTTGTTTTAACTTTGTTAATTTTACATTTTGAGCAAAGCGAGAAAGCTATTGATTTTACAATGATGTTCATTTTATTTTATTTTTCTGTTTACAAATTTTCGATAAGGAATCGAGGAGTAGCTTTGGCGATGGTATGATATCGATAGGAAACTGGTTCTAGATGGTACTTTGATTTAAGTAATAATTTTTCCAATAGTTTCCAAAAGAATAGAAGAAAAACTTTCTTTTGTCCTTTAATTACCTATTTTAGATATTTTTATTCTCTGATTTTTCGGTAATATTTTCGAAATTTCTCTCTTTAAGCGGCTATGCATCGTGAGCGTGATGGATGATTAGACGCGTAATAGCAGACATAAGCAATGTAAACAACTGTCTGAGAATTATAATGGTTGGTGTTATAATGTTAGTTCTATGGGTTCCACCGTAAGGTTAGTTAATTCTAGAAGTACTTCAATTATGGCAGAATAATATTAATCTGTTAAATGCATTATTACCAGTACGTACATAAAAAAAAAAAAGAAAAAGAAAAAAGGAATAAAACAATTAAACGAAACAAAAATGTAATCTATTACTTATACATTTTAACATCTAATCATTTTACCGTATCGTTGAGTACATAATATATGTATTATTTTGTATATATTGCGAGTAAATTATTCATTATAATAGCGACGAAGGCCAGTTCGAATGTATTTTAATACATAGTCTTATACCTATACCTAAACCATATTTTTATGATCGTTATCATACAGGTATCTCAAGTGAAGAGCTATAGCCTATAACGGAAACAAATTTAAATAAAATAAAATTAACAAAAAATTTATTGTAAAATGTGTCATCTTAATAAAAATTGATTTTTTGAAAATTAATTTGGGCGTATACAACAAACCATATTTTGGTGGGGATAATATTGGGACCTGATTTTCAAGTTGAATAACTGTAAATAATATATAGATTATAGGTATATATACGTAGTTAAAAATGTCAAAGAGGAAGATATATCTCCTTAATCTCCTCCATTAATACGCCACTTTGCACCCAGTGTGCACATATAATTACTAATATTATATGTCTATCTTATATCGTATTTCATCTATTAAAATAAAATTATAATAAAAATAATGAAAATTACACTAACTATAGTGTGACGCATGAAATTGATTTACCTATCTCAAAGTAGGTATATAATATGTTATAATATAATTAAAGGCATTCACATTTCACAACTCGAAAATTTTATTCTATTTGATTATTGTTTTTGATTCATTGAAATATAAAAAAATGTATTGTGAAAACAGAATGCAAAAATATTAATTATTCATTACATATATAATTAGTTCATACAATTAAGCGTTGAAATATGGAACTTTTATGTGTATTTCAATATGTTGCACGTAGTGATCCGACGCAATGGGTCTCGGTGAAATTTAAAAATAACTATAATATCATGCATAGTTAATTAATATTTTTACTTTCTGTTTTCACAATAGGTACATTTTTTTTTTTTTTTTTTTGTAGTTCAATGTATCAAATCAATAATAAAATAAAATGACATTTTTGGGTTGTGAATGCCTTTAATGATTATATTTAGTTCATGTTCAAATCTTCAAAGTCACTGCTTTCTATCATTAAATTTTACTGTAAATTGCCCAACATAACTAATCTGTGCATGTACATTATTTATTAAAATATAAAATTGTTTAGAAAGTTCATAAGTATGGTATGTGTGGTTGGAAATATTTATATACTTATGTAATATTATGATATATTCAGATACAAAATATATGTAAAAAATCAATCATTTGCAAGACACTTATAATATTAGGGATATTAAATTATTTTCTTTATTCTCATTGTAATTCCCTTTAATTTGAACTTCAGGTGACACATATGTTCGATTTCCGAATCTTTTTATGATTACCCATTATATCATATTAGTTTATAACCAAATATATTATACTCATATATATCCAACAATATATAGTGATACACAACTACGATATATTTTTATATTTCGATATTGATATCCGTTGTGCGACAATATTTGTTTATTTTACCAAAATTAGATACATAAATACTATGGAAAATTACCAGCAAAATCATGTAAATATTTATTAATATGTAATTTCTAAAATTTCAAAAAGAACGATATTTTAGTCATAATTAATCAAAAATTTTAAATCAGATACCTATATAAGTACATATATTTTTATATTTTATATAATTATTTTTTCTGTTTTGGATTTTTTAAATATTTTAATAAAAAAATAAAATTATTTTTGATATTTTAGAGTTATTAAGTCTTAGATGCATATTTTTAATTACTTTTTTTTATGGCATTAAAATCTGAGCCATTAAAAAGTGAAAATTTTGAATTTGAATAACGAAAAATAAAAGTTAAACACGCAGGAAGTGAAAAAAACAATGGTGAGATATATCCATAATATCTGCCCAAATATACGACATTAGCTGTTGTCGATATCAGAAAAATGCAGTCTTGGGAAGTAAAGTAAATTAAATTACTCGTTAATATAATGAAATCACTTTACTGTAACGAAATTAAGTAATTTAATTACATTTATTTATGAGTAATTTTATTACTTCCAAAAAGTAATTTTAATAATTGTAACACGTTACTCTGGATAAAAATTACATTTTATAATTTTTTATAATATAATATATATTATATATGTATATAATTTTATGTATTGATATATGTATCATGGGCATATCATTTATATATCTGAGGAACCTGTGTACTGATAAAGGAAAAATGCATTTTACCCAACACTACGTTACGCTAGAAATTTGAATCATATAAAACACTAATACAATATGTAATCAGATAAACGAATAACTTTATTTTTACCATTAAGTTTTAAGTAGGTATTAATCCATCATAAGCCCACTATCTATACTAAATTATTAAAAAAAAAAAAAAAATGGTTAGTTTTCAGTTACGGATTGCTGTGTAATATCACATTTGACATTTGATGATTTGACAATATTGAAATATAGGTATTGAAAATATTAAATTCACATATTTTTATTATTGTTAATTATACATACCAATTACCAGCTGTTGCGTGCAATATCTCTAGATTAGGTAATTTGTAGATTGCTGAACAAAAAGCAACAGAAAATTACAAAGTTATTTTAATAGTACTTAACCACGAATTACTTTTTAACTTAAAAAGTAAAGTAATCTTATCACATGAAAAATGTGAGTAATGAAAATGTAATGTCACTATATTTTAGGAATATTCGCTGTAAATGTAATATTGTTACTTTTAGAAAGTTACGTTCCCAAGACTGGAAAAATGATACGAGTGTAATATTAATATCGTTGTGCAATATTAAAATAAAATATAATATTAGTAATATTTATTTCTATATATTAATAAAGGTGCATAATTTACATATATATATATATATATATATATATATATATATATAATGATAATGTTACATTTTAGACAGGACGAATCGTGCACACTTTCGTACAAAATAGTTGCGGTGGTATAAGATCATCGTGTTTCGCGGGAAATGATAAATATTTCGTGTCCGCCGGTGACAATGGGTCAATATCCGTTTGGGATATTTTTCAAAGAGTAATGGTCAGGTACGTATAATATTATTATAATCATTAGTTTACAATAGTTATATTTTATCGATATATATATATTCGTTTAGGTACCTATTTAATAATCAATAACCAGAATGAAAACGCTCTAAATCCATTTTTTTTTTTTTTCCAAACTCAATTTTTTTATATAATTTTAGTAGCACATTTTAAGAGGACCGTCGCCCTGCAGGCCCTGCCATTTTCGCTATACAAATGAGATATATAAATTGAGAAAACACGGGATGTTTATATGTTTTATATTATACCTATATATGCATATATTATTGCATACGTATAGAAAAATTCCTGGTTAAATTATATTAAAAACGCTCTCACCTCAACATTTATATATCAAAATATCCCGATAAATCCATTTCTTACTGTATGAAAGTTTGCATGTTATGAATTGGTAAGTTTGTAAATTATTTAAATTTACGTTCCTATGTTAATGCTCGAACACTGTTCTCGAATAACTACCTATATAATAAATATTATAATATAAAGAATACAATATTTAAACAAATAATAATTAAAATATTCAACCCGAGGAAAATTATTGTCTACTTAGTATTTATTTATATTGACCATAAATATTTAATATACAATTAGATAGAATATAATCTAAATAAGGCATGTTTTCGCGATTAACCCGGTTATGTTATTCTGTCTTATCTATAACTAAACATAATAACCATTTTATTTGATCGGTTATAAACTATTGTAACCAAAACTGATTGCTTATAAAATTCATTAACCAAATTACATCGGGAAAACACGCCTATAGTTTCAGCATACAAACATTATGCATGAAAAATGAACTTTCGAAGAAATCTGTAAAAAAATACTCGTATGTTACATACGATTACAATAATTTTCCGTGAACTTTAAGAACTTTAAAAATAACATTATCATTTTTAATTTTCGAAAACAAATTAAATTTTGTAAAGATAATATCATTTATTACATATTTTTAACGAGTACTCATTTGCACTCATGATTGCTTGTTTAAATAATAGTATTATAATTACATACGAGTACATTACACGTTTTTGATATTTCAATTTTAAAAGCAAGTTGAAAGGCGTATTGTATAGGCAATATAAGTACGCAGCCGTCTCGCACAGTATAATAATAGGTAATTATAGTAGTAATAAAAATCGAAAAGTTGATGATTTTACATTTTTATATAGGCATGATGCCTAGTATAGATTAATTTTACAGTGGTATATCTTATTATTATTATTTTGTATAATATGCAGTATACTTGCATTTTTTTCTGGTACAATAAGTCTAGTTGGAATTTTCGGGTGAATAGTTTTCTGATAGGTCATTCATTCTAATTTGTACATTTTTCAATTTTTCGATTTTTCTAGTATCTCATACGCGTTAAGGAAAATATATAATATATATATATATATATAAAAATACTACGGAAAATAACAGAATATTTTTTATACATCGAAGAATAATATTACGTCTACCAAATTAATTTGTAATCGTTTTTCGAATGCCTTGATTTATATATTTTCTTTCAAATATGCAAATATGAAATAATAATACGTATACTACACTATCTTATTCGAGGACGACCACCTGTATCTTGACAGTTTTTATTTTAAATATATTTTACAATGCTTTCCTAGCCACAAAAATAATATGGTTCTATCGCGCACCGATCCAAATAATTTTTTTTTTTTTTTTTTGATTGTCTTAAGTCACTTTGATACATTTTACCCAAATCGAAATAAAACACATAATTTGATTTTTTTTGCGGTGTTTGTTAACTTTTAAAATATCATACAATATTTAATAGTTACAATATAAGGTTGAATAATTTACATCTAATAAACTAATGTTCTGTATTTTGAATTTTTCAACGTTTTCAAGTCATTTTTAATATTTTATTTTAATATTTCGGTCATAAAATGTACACCATGTTATATTTATAATAATATTATTAATAATACAAATATTACATTCAATGCTATTAAATTCGTTGTGTAAATAAAACATCAACATAAATCCATCAAATATTTCATACCTGTTGGTATTCTTTTCATCATTATTTAGTGGTTAATGTATTATTAAAATGCCAGTGATAGCGGCTTATATTTATAATGTGAACAATGAACATGCTCCACTAAAATTAAATAATAATAACAAAATAAAAAATAAATAAAAAATTATGGCTATTGATACTACAAACCATGAAGTCAAATAAACTATATTAAAACCAGAGGCCAGAACTTAAAGTTGTATTTGTCCAGATTCCGGTTAAAAATAATATTTTAAGATTCCGGCTCTTTTAAAATAATGAAATAAGGGTTCCGATTAGAATTCTGGTTGGAATACGTTTTTATGTGATTTAAATTTCAACTAAGTATTAATTAAGTGTTAAATTATAATTTTAAAGGGTCAATTAGGATTAGGTTTCTTAATTAGAGTTTCTTCAAATAATTAAAATTTTAGGTTTCAGTTCTTAAATTGCAGTGTAATATCCGGTTTAAAAACTAGTTCTTCTTAGCTCGGTTCCAAACTCTTGGTTTAAATATTATATAACATGCAGTTTAATAAAAGCGATTGAAATTGCGAAAGTGCAAAATGCAAATTTCTAGATTATTTGTTGTCGGGCTGATTATTCCATACATTGTCGTATAATAAAAAAATTGTTCAAAAATCCACTAACAAATAAATGATTAGTATAATTTTAGCAAAAAATAATTCTCCGACAAATTGTAGTTGTGCTGGTTAGTGGACAAAAGTACAATATTTACTACTATTGAAAATAATTCGTCCAACAAATTCTAAAACTATTGTCCAATAACCTCCAATAAATCGATTAGTAATCATGCTTTTATAGTTAAATATAAATGTTTTTACAAACTTTTGTACTACTTACTATATACTTGGTATATAATATACGTATAGTGGTTATATAGAGAAGTTCAAATTTCCCAGTAACGAAAATACATTTAAACAAATTTTAAAAGTCTAACCATTTGGTAATATTATTTTAGCATCAAAACTGAAAATAAATACTACATTTTTGTGCCAATAATGGCAATATCTAATGCTGAGAAAGTTAATGATTTTTTTTTTAACTTAGTTAAGTTAAGTTAAAAGAAAAAAATAGTAAAGTTTAAAGTGAATAATAATTTTTTTCTTACTGATTAAGTTAAGTAAAAAAATAACTATTTAACTTCAGTTAAGTTTTTTTTTTTTTTTTATACGAGTCAATATGCATTTGTGATATACAGGCAAAATTAAGTATCTATTATTTTTTGGTAAAAATTGTTATTTTTTAACTTAAGCATTTTAAAATTTTTAAAAATCATTAACATAATATTAATGAAAATACTACAATAAATTTATAACAATTATATTATTAAAATTAACAACAAATATGTTCATAAAAATATTTAATTAATAGGTACCTACTCTTTTTTTTAAAAAAATTTAACAAATGGAGAGATTATTATATAATATATAGGTATTTTTGTTTTATTTATATTTTTGGGAAATAAGCAATCCTTATACTATAATAATTATTAGAAACGACAAATCCAACTTTATTTTTATTCAACCACTTTGACAATACACATAATACAAAAACAAAATTTATCAATTATTTCAAAATTAACTTAACTGAGTTTTAATTAAAAATAACTCGTTATTTAAATGTTAATATAATCAAAAATAAATTAGGTTAATAAAAAAAATTAAACATAAAAAGTTAAGTTAAAAGTTAAAATGAATTTAACTTTTAACTTAACTTGTAATTTATTCACTTGTTAGTGCCCAGCAATAGCAATATGTATAGTTCAATTTTTCCTAGTGACGTAAAATAATATTATATATATTTATTTTTATTTTTATAAGAGTATTAAATTTTTTGAATTAATTGATTTTTAATTTTTAATTTTAAAAGCACAGCTACACACTAGATTTTTAATGGGTTCTGTGTAGGCAATTTTTACGAAATTTCAAGAAAAATGAAATCCAGTTATATATAAATATTTCAATATATTCAAAAGTAATTTAAAAATAGTCCTGTACCTTTTTTTATTGTTGTAAAGTTACGATATTTCTTGAAAAAATATGTCTACTAAATTAGATTGCAAGTAAATGATTTCAGATTATTTTAGAGCTTTAACACCTATTATTAAAATTAAAGAAAACAATATTTCCGAATGTACCTCGAAGCTTTTTTTCAGTATTCCAAGTACGACGTGTAATATATAGCTAGTTTATATAAAAATATTTAGTTTAATATGTTGTTTACAAGTGAACAGCCTTTTTAAACATATTTGAACAATCGTTACTTTTATGGAAATTATTTTTGTGGAAAAAATTCTCCGAAGTACACTCGAATATATTGTTCTCTTTATTTTTGATATTATAGAGTCAAATTTATAAATTTACTCTGATCAAAATTATTTGCTATCTTATAGTAAGCCTGTTTTATGGTATCGATAATCACCTGTGTATTATATATTATAATTATAATTATATTTTAGTAAATATTATGTCTAATAAATTTGTTTCTAAGGTCGGAATGTTAACTACCGAGTTCGAGGAGGTCAATTAATGTTTAATTAATTATATGATAATAGTGCGTTATATATATATATATCTAAAAATCTTCACCATATATTATATTCAGTCGCACGATTATCGCATTTTTGAACGATTAATGAAATGTTTGCTTAAATTATATACATAATTGGGGGGCATAATTATTTGAATATAATATAGTATTTAGATGATTTTTTTTTTTTTTAGTACTTTTTAGTTATTTATTTTCTGATCAGTATATTATTGGAATAATATGAACAAATTGTTTTTTATATGTTTGCCGTACAGGACACTATCGGCACACGAGGAGGCTGTGACGACGATATGTTGTTCAAAGGATTCGAGAATAATGTTGACGGGCGATACGACAGGAGTGGCCAAAGTTTGGTCAGTCGCCGAACTGACCGATGTGTTCGGGAAAACTACGCCTCTGCACGTGCTGTTCGATTGTCACGATATGGGCGTGAACTCAGCCGACATATCACCCGTTACCACGATAACAAGTGAATGATGCATGTCAATATGTCGTTTAATTTTCACTCGTACATTATTGTATACATTATGTAATAAATAATAATAATACACCTTGTATGGCATAGTGATTAGTTTGAACAAATTCTAAATACAATTTTTAGAAAAATTTTTTTTCATACATGGCCTCAAAACAGAAAGGCACAATTTCGTATCCAATAGTGGAGTCTCTAAGTGCATTATTCTATGAGATATATGGAAGAAGTAAAAGTAAAAGTTCTATCTAATGAAAATTCAGCAACGGATTAGTTTAACATCGAAAAAAAAAAAAAAAAAATGAAATTTTTGACATACTTACAACATTCTTGATTTGATATGTATATATTATCGTTCCAAGAATGTTGTTCATATACGATTTATTTTCTTTCTGATTTTGATTAAATCAATATGTGAGAGTACGAAAAGGTTCTATTTGGTTTATGCTGCGTTAACAATAAAAGGGTTCTATCAAACATTAATATTATATATTCTTGAGTTGTGTTGGTAAAAGGTTCTAAACCGATATAATTTTTTCGTAATAACGATTTTTTGATTTTTTTGTTCATATAATAATATATACCCATAACTAATTAGTGATTGTAAATTCTAACTAATAATTTATACTATTTAAACGAGTTGAGATTTACTAAAATTCGGTATAAATTTTTTTCCAATAGGATAATATTGAATATTGAAAACATTTTCATGAACGTTCAAAACTTAAAAACATACTCCTGAACAATTCAAAAATGGAATCTTTTCATATTAAATCGGCAATTGTACTCATATATATTATATATATAGTACAGTTTTGAGTTCTTTTTATGGGCCTTAGAAATTTCCGGATTTTCTGTTATTTTTACCGGAATTCTATGGTCTAGATTATATATTAATATTTATTCTGGATTTATATGGCGATTATTTTCCGAAATATTACAATTCCCTTTTTGTGTTTTTGATTTGCTAGACAAAGGTAAGGTGTACAGTGTCCTGACGTGTGGTAACGATCACCTAGTAAAGATCTGGCAATTGACCTTGTGGAAAAAGTGCGAGGCGTCTCATCAATGTGCTGTAGAAATGGTCCGGGCACTGAACGGTCACTCGTCATCGGTGACCAGCGTGTGTTTTGCCGACGGCGGTACATTGTTCGCGTCCACGTCTATGGACAAGACTACGAGACTTTGGCAGGTTATACTCTCTTAATAATAATTGGGATTCAGATTTTGATGTCCCAAAAACGTCGAAAAAGTATCGTTTATAAAAAAAAAAAAGTCGTTTAGGACCCAACAACTCCAAAACACGCTATAGAATTTTATTAAATTTTTATTTTTGACGAAGTAAAATGATTAAAATTTAATAAAATATTATTTACAGCTGGGTTAAATTTTAGACAATAAAAAGTATTGTTAAAATCTTAGTGTGTTACAGACGATTTGTGCTGATTTCACTTGTACCTATGTTTAAATCCTAAACAAAAATTTCAATAAACGTTCAGATTTTCAAGCAATTAAAATGTATTGGTAAAAATTGCGTGTATGATGGTTAGACCGTTAATAGATTAACCAACCTTATTTAATTATTATGAACTATTATTTCAAAATTTGTTTAAAAAATCATATCTTGATTATAGCTTTCGGAATAGTCATTATAGTTATAGATTTTTAATATTGGTACCAAATTATAGAGTAGGACTTTACCTATACTTTACGAAAGGTAATTTTGGATATTTTTAGGTAATTGTATTGGTCGATTATTGGAATTTAGAACAAAATATTTTATATTATAAAATATTCAATGGATGATAAAAACTTAATATTATAACATTTGAACAAAAATCACCCTGATAAAACATCGAACATAATTATTAATGTTGTTCTCTTTTTAATGATCTAAAGACTATTAATGTACGATTATAATTATATTATTACTATTTATATTTAAACAAATATCAATATATGGTAATTTGTTATTTTTATTTTTTAAAGATGGTAGAGTCCAACAATGCGGTTTGTTTAAAAGTATTAGAAGGACACACTCGGTATGTTAACAGTTGTGGTTTCTCACCGAACAATTTACTGTTTGCGACGGGTAAATATCTATGACAGTATTTAATATTTAAAGGCTATACTACATTACAATAATATAAAAACAAATTATTGTGATGTTATGAACAATTTATTTTTATACCCAAAATACGCGTAATTTTCAACATAGTATACAAAATATTTTTAAAATAATTAAAAATATATACGAGCAAAAGTCACGTTTTTTCAGGGTCAAATGACAAGTTGGTCATTATTTGGGACATAACAGGAGAACTTGATTTGAACGCCAAATTCAATAATTCTGAGGTGAGTGTGTTCGATGAAATCATTTTAGATTTATATAATATTCTATTCATTTAATATATATATATATCATATACCTAGACAATTGTGATTATGTCTAATAGTGTTATATGGTAATATGGTATATTATCATCAATGTGTTTTTAGAACATCCAATCGGTGGTTAAAACCAGAAGTGATTATGGAGAGGTATCCCTGAGAGAAAAACTGAATAAATTCACGAATGCGGTAAATTCGTGCGACTTTAGCACCAAAGGCGAATTCATCGTGGCGGCTGGCAGGTAAATATAATAATTAGTGTTTGAAATCAAATATCATGAAATATTGAATTTTTTTTTATTTATTTGGTTACACTGCCTAAAAACTAAAGATCCTGCCAATTTAGAAAATAATTATTGTCATTATTCAATGTGTATTCATTATCACACATTAAAGTGATTGTTATTCTTCACTCTTCAGTAAATAAGGACGTAGTACACTAGCTGTGTTTATATTTTTATTTTTTATTTTTTACTGTAAATTTTGTACATTGTTTATACACAGTGGCCTAATTCATGAATTCACAAAGTATTTCGGAACACGAAAGATATCAAAGGTAATAAAACGATCACGGAAAAAGGTGGTACAATTATTGTAATAATTGGGGAATACTGTAAAACACGAGACCCGCTAAAAAAATCATAGACTGATTGAAATAAAAAAAAATATTACAAAAAAAAAAAAATTGATTTTTGGATATTATTAAATATGATATTTATAATTTATTGATAAATTGCACAATACAAATAATATTATAAATATTAAAATATGCAATAAAATAAAAAACTTAAAATAAAAAAAAAATTGAAATATTTCATTACACTTAATACATTATGTCATATACGAGTATATATACAGTCCTACCTACACTTCTGTATATAATCAAATGATAGAATCTACGAAAAGCAATATTAAAAATGATAAAATATACAATTTTTACGAAATATTATTATTATTATTATTATTGATAATATTTTTTAAATAAAATTTTTATAGAACGTTAAAGTTAAGTTAGTTAAGAGTGAAACCTGTCGAGTCGGCGGCAACCGTTTTCCATCTCACAACCTGGCCATAGTCGAACAGCATTGTCGTTGGCATCACGGCTGTATAGGTACTTATGGTTGCGCAACGACCTATGTGTGCTCATGGTTAAAATCCAAAAAAATTCAAAAATAGCTCTGTATCAGTACCTTCTTTTAATATTGTTGTGTAATTGTGTATATTTAAATAAAAAAAATATGTATTACGTGAACATAAAACGCCGGGACTACAATCAATATAAAAATACCAAATACTACATAGTAGAGAACCTAATCTACGACGTAGTATTTTTTTTTTTTTGTCTCAATTTTATATTATAAATGTCTAAACAAAACATAAACCCATACGAGTTTGACAGTTAATTACTCGATTTAAAAGAATAAAAAAAAATAAAAACACTACATCATAGATCATAGATGTATAGTTATTCTTTATGCGGTGTAAACATTTGATATTTCATTTTAAATGTAGTCCCGGTGTTTTATGTTCGTGTAAAACTAGATGTTAATCACTTATTTGGATGTATGGCGTCCTCTCTTAAGTGGACATAGTCTTGGAACGAAAATCTATATTTCTTCAATTTTGGTGGAAACGATCAACTCCTTTTTTTTTTTCTATAGTTATAACACATATAGGTATGTTTCTTCGATTAAAACGTTTCCTCGTTTCCGCAGTGACAAAATCATCAGGGTTTGGCGTTTCGGTGAAACCGAACGCGTCGAAGAGTGCAAAAACTCGCCGTTGCGCGCTCATCATTATTCGGTGCAACAGGTCGCCATCTCGCCGTGTTCGTTGTACATGGCGTCTTGTTCGCTGGACGGAATGACCATTATTTGGGATCTGAATGTAAGTCAATAATAATAATAATAATACCATACCGACATATTTATATAATTTGTATTTTATTTACGACTCTTTACATAAGCACACATCGAGTAGAATCTGACAGTGCTGGGCGAGTTAATGATTTTTTTTTTTGAACTCGGTTAAGTTAATAGAAAAAATAGGTAGGTAGTAAAAGTTTAAAGTCAATGGTTAATTTTTTTTCTTAACGATTAAGTTAAGTTAAAAAAAATCTTATTCATTTAAGTTGAAAATAAACGCCGGTAAAAAGCAATGGTCAGTTTTACCCTGTAGTGTGGCCACTGCAAGACAATATTGAAAATATTATTTTACAGACTCTGGAACAGAGAGGTTCGTTGCATACCGACGACGGTGGAGCTAAGTCCTGTTCGTTTTCTGGCAATTCCGAAATGATCGCAGTCGCTTGTGATAATGAAATTGTGTTCGTGTGGAATGTTTCCAAATTACAACTTATCGCGTAAGTGCTCCATATACATATAGCTATAGTGTAAATATTTTTTTGTGTACTCAGATTGAGATGTAGTTTTCGGAAAGAGCTAGAAAATATTGAAATTGAATGATTTCAAAATGTTTAACATTTTTAGTGTGCACATATGCACTATACATTGTATTTTTTCAAGTGACAACTCCTATTTCTGACACCAAATTTCGATACCTAGGTTAATATTTTTTAAGTAATTTTACGTTTATCAACTTTTGTTATAAATCAATAATTTACGAAATTATAACTGTTTGGAAATATCGATTATTTTAAAATTAGAAACAGGTGTAACTCGGTAAATTTTGGTTTTAGGACAATGATTTGTACGATAAAATGACTGTACTTTTTTTTCTATTCTAACCTGTTATTAAATTTGATTTACATACATTTTGTACAACAAAAAAATATTTTTATATTTCAAATTTGAGAAAGTTATAATTTTGTCAAATTTTGATAACAGATAATTGAAAAAATCAATAATAAAAAGCCGGTCAGTAGGTTGTGGAAGCACTTCGCTCGTCGGGTGTCAGTATTGGTGGATGCACTTCGCTACTGGGTAGGGTACTTTTGGTGGATGTATTGAATTTGAAAGCAATGATAAATCA
>JAIPRL010000677.1:92317-105491 GCA_025469235.1 Pemphigus obesinymphae
GCCGTAAAAACCATCCTTGAACTTCAACGAACATTTGAAAAAAAGATTTGGCCAAATTGGTCCAGGCGTTGTTGAGTTATGCGCTTACCAACACATTTTGCGATTCATTTTTATATTATAGATAAAGTATCACGAACTAAGATTTAGGTACATTAAACAATAATAATAAATTACCTGGCATATTATTAAAAGAAAAGTAGTCATTATCTTATTATTTATGTATAAAATAAAAAATCTATAATAAAAATCATAAAATGTATTTTACAATACAGTCAATATAATTTTAAGATGTTATGCCAATTAACTATATTATTATAATATTATTATTATATTATTATAACTTTAAAAACGAAAGATTAAAACAAAGTTCGATTATTAATATTATTTAGTGTAAAAAATATTAGATCAAAAAATTGGTCTAAATTTAAATAGGTACTTACATGATATTTTAAATTTTTTATAAAACATTTTTAGCCAGTAATAAACCTTTGGTAAATTTTTTAAATTTAACGTCCTATAACTAAATTATTAATGTTACTATCTTTATCAAAAGTTGCCCACGACAAATTAAATTCAAATTCTTGATCTTTCATATTATATAAATGTTCTTTGGCGCTACTAAATTTTTTAATTTTTTTAAACCGAATTCAAATAATATTTATATGCTGTGTTTTAATACTTGTAAGAGATATAAAAATATATTAAAACAAACACTATTTCAGTTTGATGTAATAAGAGTAATGATAAATTTGGCAAACTAAGTATTTTTTTTTTAAAGTCAGGGATGTCAAGAGTGAAGACATGGAGGACAATCTTTCCCCAAAATACACAACTGGTTACAATTATGTATTTTCAACAATTGTAGATTTTATAAATGTCATCTTATTATACTAAACTATTAGCTAATTTTAAGTTATAAATAAATATATACATGGTGTACGAGTATAAAATGTCAATATAGTAATAACCTATACATGTAAAAGTATAAAACTAAAACATTACTTACATTTACATGACTAATACATTATTATAGTAAAAAATACAGTATTTACTGTCTATGTATAATACACATTAATATATTAACCCTTTTAAGACGATATTGTTTCAAAATATACATTTATTAATGAACGGGACCACTTTCCTACACTGACCATAAAACCACATTATAAATTGGAAAATTAAAATGACAGGAACTTCCAATTCACAGCAAATATTTATACTTCAGCACTATTATATATTTTTTTATATTAGCCAAATATAAATCCTAATTGAAATATTCATGTTATAGGTATAGACCGATGTTTTGCTCAGAATCGTTTTATCGAAAGAAATGATTATTATCATTGTTTTCGAATTCAATATATCCACCACCCGTATCCTATCCAACCATCGAAATGCTTCCACCCTCTACTTATGGTTTTTTTTTTTTTTCATTTTATTGTTATTGATTTTTTTGTATTTATAAAATCTTATCGAAAATATTACTTTCGAATTTCTTATTTATAATTATATGCACTTCGAACTTTAAATCGTCGTCAAAATACGAAACAAAAAATAAATAATAAAAAAAACGAGTTTAATATACTTTTATAGGTATAGGTATATATATTATTATATTTATCTATTTATTACCTAATATTATTCTATATATATATATACAATTATTTTACGATACTGTACAGTATTATAAACTTGGAAAAAACGGTTTTACGTCCTTAGGAAGCTGTCAGGGAATAACGAAGACGTCACTTGTGTTTCGTTCAGCCCGGATTCTCGGTACTTGATGTCCGGTTGCGTGGAAGGGCACTTCAGAATTTGGGCGGTGCATCCGATAAAATACATCGTGTCCGAGACAAGTATGATCATTCAGGACAATGCTCATGAAATCGGAATAACTAGCGCAGATTTCGCGTTCAAGAGTAAGTATATATTATACACACGTGTGATCACGCTCATAGAAATTCGTGACATTTAGTAAAAAAAAGAAAAAAAATTGCCATTTATAACCTCCCTCTTCATACTAAACCCGCGATAATGTGTGATTAAATATCACAAAAGCTACATTATTATGTTTTTATTTCATATACAGACCCGTCCGCCAAACGATCGCTGTTGATGCTAACGGGTGGCAACGACGCCGTCGTGAAAACGTGGAGGTTACTGGACGACCGGATCGACTTCAAAATGAAATTTGTCGGTCACGGTAGTGATATTACGTGCGTTAAATTTCCGCGAAATATTACTACATTTTTGGCTTCTACGTCGCTGGACAAGACTGCTAGAATATGGCAAACGGTACTTAAAACTATTGCTGTATTAGATATTAACAACTACACCTATATAGGTGCCCGATATACCTACATAATACGATATATTATACTGCAGGTACTTCCTACTATAGTTTTAATTTTTTTTTTAACGTACCTATTTGCCCAGAATATCATAATAATTATATAGCTTTTAGTCGAAATTTTAACATTTTAACTCGAACCCGGCAAAAGGTTTTAGTCGACACATTTTCAAAGTGAATTTTATACTCCATTTTTTTTATGAGCTATATTTTAAAATCGGAATGAACCAATTCGCCTCGTTGTTGCAGAATGACTTACAGAGTTAAAAAATTTGAAATCTGTTTTGAAATTTAAAAATGCACTTCTGAATAATTTGAAAAAAATAAGTTATAGTACCTCATTGTTCCACGATGTGTAGACGTATAAATATAGGTACATATTTGTGGAACTATACATATAGTTCCCTAACTATAGCGAAAACATAACATAAACTCATAGTGCATATAATGCAGTGCGATGCAATTCATAGTACATATTATTTTCACATCGTTAATATTTAATTTTAACTTTACATTTTTACAACTCTTTTTACAATAAATTAGAATCCTGGGATCTAATTGACTACCTAAAATAAAGATATAATTGGTTATGGGGATCAAAATGACCAACAGAATATCCATTAGCCTATGATATATTGATCGATGAATATTATATGGTGGTTTCTCTGGTTGATAAATTGATATTAATATGAAATTATAGGACTGATTTATCATTTATCATGTCCAAGTGGAAAAAATTTCTGTAGCTAAAAAATTAAAATTTTTCAATCACAAATTCTTGGTGTTCAAACATGGTACTTATTAAAAAAAAGATTTATGTTCAGGAATAGTGAAATCAAATATTTAGTAATATGTTTTCTATGATGGTTAAAGTTCTTATTTTATGTCTGCAATCATTTATTTTTTATAATCTACATTTTTGATTACTAATAAGAGTGAAATATAGTATTATAAATGAACATTTTTCGGTAATAAGTTACTACGATACAACAACGATATTATTTGTAAATGACTTCAAATATATAATATTTAAAGTTTTTAAACATATTATTAACTCTTATAAACCCTTATTTTTCGATTTTTTAAAAATTGTATTCAAATTAACAACGAAAAATCCCTTATAAAGAGTTAATACATATATATATATACAATGCTCTGGTAATACTCAAAAATAGATTTTCACTCTTGAATTTCATTACATCATGAAATTATAAAAGTCATTACAGTATTTTTGCCGTTACATTTTATATTTTATATTTTAAGGTCCAAAATTAAATCAACGATAAATCAAAGATAATTTTTACTGGACATTTTTTAATAATTAATATAGTTATGGTTGGTATGTCTAACATATAATCTACCTATACTAGTAATTAGGAAATAAATCTATAAATGTACTTACACTTACCCAAATATATCTATGATTTCAATAAAAATATAGATTAATTTAATAATATAGGTAGTTGTTAATATATGTCCAATAAAATGTTTGTTGATTTAACAGTAAAATAACAAAATGTATTACTGATTTAACAATATCTTTTATCAATGTCCTGAGTAAAATTGTCCAATTGAATACAAATTCAATTATAAATATTTTGTGTTCATTTCTTTCTTTCTTCTTCGTAGAACAAACACCCATTTATTAATCAAAATAGTCAATTTAAACAGAATATTTTATAAATATTTAATAATATATTTTATTATAATAATAAAATCTGTATTAATTTTACAAATTATTTTTATTAAATTATAACTTATATATTTTGTGAATTTTACAAAATGAATTTGTTATTGTAAACACATTTTTTTATTAATTTAACAATATATATTCATTGAAATAATAAAAATTGTATTAGGTATTTCAACAAACAATTTCGTTTGTTAAAATTTGATTATTGCATATTGTTAATTCTACCAATGATATTTGGTTCAGTGTACTACCTAGTAAATACTAATACAGTAATACCTTATTAATTTTATCAAGCATTTCATGTTATTTAAGTCTATTAATATTTTTTAAATGAAGAGGACGCTACACGTTTGTTGTATCTGTCTTACATCCGCATAACAGCAAATATATGTACCTTATTCTTACTACTGTTTATTTATAATTAATATAAGTGCACATTATATGCACCTATTATCAAAGCTCTAGAGGATAACATAAACCGTGCTCTAACGGGGTCTTTTTAATATTTTTGCTTTTTAAACAAGTTATAAATAGTTAAATAACTTATTTTTTTGGACGCATATAACTAAGTTTTTAAAATAGAGCATAGTTTTTTCTCCTCTACGAATTTGAAAATAGGTAAATTTATAATAATATTAATATTATAAATAAACTGCGTAGTAAGAACGCGGTACGCGGATTTGTTATGTTACGCATATATATAGTGCCTATATATTATATAGTACAATATAGCTGGTAGTTGCCATTTCACTATCGAAATTTCGATTGTTGGACTATCGAAACAAAATGTTAGTCCTATATAATATAAGGTGAAACCAATCCGAACATTTTACGAATTTTTTGTATTATCGTTTATTTATCACAAGCAAAATATTCCTACGAAATTTTAATTGCCCACGTGAAATTCTCTAATTTTATTCGTTTTATGACCACTTTAAACCGGCCGTGTGCGTATTTACCACAAAAATTCTCTTGTTCTGTGTATTTACTATTTTATGTCGATACTCGATAGTACAATAATATAACAATCGAGATTTCGATAGTGAAGTGGCACTGCTATACCCGTGTAATATATAAACTGCAGTGTTTGAAAACGTTATATTTATAATGTTATAACGAAAAATAAAAATCGATAACGTTATGAAACGAAAATAATAACGTTATTTTCAAATCGTACGTTAAATAATGGCCCAAAATAAAACTCATGTATTTCAATGTCTATAAATATTATATACGCAAACGGCGAAATACAACACCTGCAACGTCCAACACGTTATAATATTTTTTACCTATACGTATTATATTTTATTATACATACATATTTATTATTATATATTTACGTTCGTTTACAACATTCGTTATCAATTTCGGGCATTAATTAACGGCGGGGATGCGATTTAAACGCGAAAAAGTGATCTCGTGCGAAAACACGGGTACCGCGTCCGCGTTTTTGTGATATCGACGCGATTTCAGAAACGCAAACGCTCGCCATTAAATCATTTCGTGTGTAACTATATATAGTGACGATTTAATTATAATAATAATCAATTTATCTTGAAATATTTATTATTTATTATACAATAATATTCTAAGAATAGATGTAAAACATCCTCCAAGTTTTTTTATATTTAAAAACCATACTTATATTAGTCAGGTGTGTTAGACGCAGTGGCGGATCTATAGGTCATCTAAGGGGGGGGGGCGATTTTTTAAAAACTTAATTTAATAGTACTTTGAAAGAGTAAACGGTATTAATTTTACTTATATTTTTTCAGTTACCAAGACTATATTTAAATATGCATATAATGAATTTTAGAGGTGAATGAGTTGGCGGTTCGCATACTTTTGCAATTTTACGAAAGAACTTTTTTTTTTGTTTATTTAATGTTTTTTTTTTTTTTTAAAGTGAAGTTTTAGGAAATTTTTCTTTGATGTGAGTGGGTGTATTATTCTGTATTGTTGAAAATATGTTTCGTCATCACTGGCTACAAAGGTAGGTACCTAAATGTAGGCTATCTTTTAATCTATCAATAATCAATTATAATTTAGTATGCATTTTACAGATATAATTAAATGATATATATAAACTATAAATATCATGTCAAGGTTGTATATATCCAAACTAACAGAATATAATAAAGAATTTAAAAAAAAAAATTTTAATTCAATACTTTAATTTACCACTTATATTACCTATATATATTTATTTAAATGTATATTTAAACATTTTAGTTTAGAAAATGTTAATTGACCATAATATACTAAATTTGTACATCATTGGTAAATTCAAAATTGCATACTAAAAAATGGAAAAAATATAATATTATATTTATTTAATTGTTCTAAAAAACGAATCTAGAGGTCCTCTTATTTCTTTACGTTTCATTTTAAAATAATAAATTTGCTTATTTTGCAATATAAATGAAATTACTATAAATTACTATAAGTCATACAATAAGCACAGGATATTATATACAGGATATATTATTTTAGTTCGAGGTCGGTACGAGTATATGACGATAGGAAAAGATAAGAACTTTATTGAGAAAATACGACGATGGGGCTCAGCGAAGACCGATCACAACCCTCATGTGTTCCTGAGGTCCTAATTTTGTGTATTGGTCCGTTGGAATCGGGAAAACGGTCGTCCAATAAATGCGCAATGCGGACGGTCATGGGGGGAAAACATTCATTGATGTTTTATTATATCAAGTTAACTAGCAAGTCATGTTCAGTGAAATAGCTCCACACGCTTTGAGAGTTAAATATAATACTCATCTATTTTTGCGTCGGCGCCAAGTGCCAACTGAAATATTTTGGTTTATTACCATATGGCATGGGTACTATTGTTAATAAAAAACAGATTTTAGTGCTACATATAAATTTTTTAGATAATATTAAATAATTTTACTGGGTTTCGATACAAAAAAAAACGAGAGTTAAATTTAACTCTCGTAGTCTATTGCAATATTTTAGAACTTTTCCAATGGATATTTCTTCGTATTATTTTTGATTCAAATCTTTTATCGAACAACAATGTTGTATTACCTAACGATATGGCATTTTGTGTGTCGTTAGTCGTGTGTGTTCTTCTGTACATATTGCACGTATTATTTTGAGTAATACTATATTTTGTTTTAAAACAAATTAAATATTATTTGTAGGTATATTCAACAAAATTGTATTTTGATTAACATTACAATGGACGAAAGACGTATAGTCGATATGTTAGATGAGTCAGATGATGAACCATAGTCTCCAGATGGTTATTCTGAAATAGAAAACTCGGATTCTGATAACGACGTAAGATATTTTAAGATTTTGTTATAATATTTTTAAGGTATAAATTATATTATATAGTATTTCATAATGCATAGGGGATTGAGACATTACAAAGTATTGACATAGAAACGAGTGTAGAAAATCATTCTAATCAACCTACACGTAGTCAAAGTGTGCCTATGTGTTGATGAGTCAATCATACCTTTTGTTGGCAGGCTATCTTTTCGCCAATATATTAAAAATAAACACCACAGATATGGCATAAAAGTTTTTAAGTTATGTATAAAGGACGCATATGCAATTGGATTTCGAGTTTAAGCATATAAAGAAGTTACTCCAGGTCAAGCAATTTCAACAAAAATAGTAACTGAAATGACTAATGAGTATTTAAACTTTGGTGAACAGTTTATGCTGATAATTGGTACACAAGTGTGAGTTTGGCGCATAAACGTTTAGATAATAATACACATTTAGTCGGAACTCTTAGGAATAACAGAAAACAAAATCCAAAAATTGTTACTTCAACTAAATTAAAAAAGAGAGATTTTATCCTTGATTTTATAGCACAACAAAGTGACCGAGGTATTATAGTTATGAAATAGAAAGACAAACGTGATGTACTTGTACTTTCCACAAAACATAAAGCTACAATGGTTCAAACACAATATGGGAAAAATATATTAAAGCCACAAATGGTTATTGATTATAATAAAGGTAAATCTTTAGTTGACGTGTATGATTTAAAGTCCTCTTATCATAATCCACTACGAAGATCATTAAAATGGTATAGAAAAGTCGCTATTGAGATTCTACTCAATAAATCAGTTTTAAATGCTCTATCGTTGTACAACAAAGTTAATAACACAGTTACTGGAATAACTGAATTCAGGGAAAAAATTATTCAAGAAACTCTAGATCAATCTACACAAATAGAATCAGATGAAGAAGAAGGCAATCAGAACTGATTTAGCTCTATCCGGAAAAAGAAGTCGATTTTCAAAATGCTATGAAGAAATGGTGCAACAAGGTGGCAGAGCTCATGTTCAAAGGGTTACCAGGCAATCAAATTATTGGTGTACTTCTTGTAAATAGTATTCTGTATAGATTGTTTTTTTTGTTGCTCATAAAAGTGTGTTAAAAAAGTAATAAATCTAGTAATATACTAGAAATTAATATAATTTTTTTAAATATTGTAATACATAAAATAATAAAGGAATCGAAATGGTGTTTTGTCATTATATGCAGGTTTTTCTCCTCTATTCAAATATGAAATAAAATGAGAGTTTAAAGCAACTCTCATATATTTAAAACCAATAAATAAATGAGAATTAAATTTAAGTCTCATAGCGTATGAAAATAATTCAGTGAGAGTTAAATTTAATTCTCAAAGCAAAAACAGAAAGTATGATATAAAACTATTGAAGTTCTCGTGTAAGACCAGTGAGAGTTAAATATAACACTCAAGCCAATTAACTGATATTTGTAGATTAAGAATAATATTACCGTCTTTATCTAACAAATGATATCGATGTATTTTTCCAAATTTTTGGTGACATTTTGTAAATGCAGTAATACAAAAATGCACGGACCAACGGGTGGAGCAATTACCCTATCGCCCCCCCCTCAAATTCACTACTGTATGCTATATACACCGAAAGCTTCATTCAGAATCGTTAATCAAAAAAATTAATTTATCATTTTATTAGCTTTATTTATAATTAGAATATTAAATTTACAAAATTCAGGGAAGCATTTCGCACGTCAGGTAGGTACGTAATAAGTGGAGGAAGTCGGTCCATCGTCCTTTATTTGGTTCTTGAAACAGAATAGCAGGGGCGTAATTTCAGTTTTTCATATGAGTGTGTGAAAATTCATAGAGGCCAATTGTTAAAAATACAATTTTACTATTAAATTATATTTTTCATTAAGGCGGTTGGAAGCGGCATATTTTTTTAGTGATTTAGACTTAAATGCCAAACAAAATTTAGGGTACTTAAAATATTCCTATTTTAATCCTGTAAAATGATTTGAATTTATTGATTTATTTTCTAGGTTATTGTGGGACCAGATTTTTGATATTATAATTACAAGTATGTTAAAATGTACATTAAAAAATCGACATTTATTTACTTTTATTTTTAAAAATTGAATCATTTAATAAAAATCGACTTCCACAAGAACCCAGCAAAAAGATTGTTCAATAAAAATGTGTTTACAGAACTAAAATCGGAATATCCTAAGTGTCATTAATTTTGTCAGACATTTTGGTCTTTATAGATGTAAAAGGAAAAATTAATTTTATATTATATTTCGACTCACTAACTTATGCCTACAACGTGCGTGTGCGAGAATCAGTTCCTGGAAAAACGGATCGGTTATTGCCGAGTTCAATATTAAAAATGATAATATTATTACTACCATTGACAATAAATTAACAGGTAATACTATTACTGACTACTATAAAGGTGCGTCCACACTACGTTTCCAACGCAAGCGAATGCAAACCAACGGCACATGTGGTAGCATTCACCGTTGGAAACGATTTGATTTGAAACCCCGTCTACACTTGTTGTACATTGGCTCCAGTTGGCATTGGATAGCGTTCGTTCCTAGACCTGTTTTTGTGTTTTTATGTACGTATAGCTGTGATTTTTTTAAAAAAAATGTCAAGTGAGGACAAAATATTAGTTGCGAGCGCTGATTTTATAATTTTACACTCTTTACTACAGAAAAAAAAAAAAATCTATGAAACGACGTTGGTAGTCGACCTCAATTTTCAGGAGTAGAGAAAAATATAGTGCGACTACTCTACGATCTATGATCTACGAAAAGAAGATTTTCTAGTCATTTTCGGAATTTTTGTAACCCGGAAGCATTTAATTATATAATTATATATTATTATATAATTTAATTATATATTATTATATAATTTAATTATATATAATATAATTAAACATCAAAATTAATTATGGGTTAAAAACCCATTTATTGTCAATGCACGACCTTCGACCATGACAGCAAAAGAGTATGAAACTTTTATTGAAATTATATCGGATTCATCGTTGCAAGAAAAATTTAAATCAATGCCATTAGTGGAATTTCAGTGCAGTTCAAAAAATGAATATCCTCAATTGTCACAAAAGACCGTGTTGGCACTTTTACCATTTACAACTACTTATATGTGTGAAATTGGGTTTTCAGCTTATGTACCTATTGACAAAAACAAAATACAGCAACAGACTTGATGCGAACCCGACATGAGAATTATTAAATTTTTATCAATAAAGCCTATAATATTATGTATATTTATAAAGAGAAAAAGCAATTTCATTCATCTCACTAAAATTAAAATTAAAATTTAAAAATCTTGTGTCTGTAATTTTTTGAATTAAATAAATATTATTATTATATGAAATTATTGTAATTTTTCTAGGAAATAATCCATATAAATAAAATATTGCATTAAATTTATTCAAATAAAGTGGGGGTTCCACGATAAAAGTGAACATGAAAAAAAGTTCCACGGATAAAAAAAATGGTGTTGGAGCAGAGCATTTTCTAAGGAGAAGTATATAGGCAACTTATTATATATGTTACCTGATGGCTTGTGTATATGTGGTATATAGTGTTGCCAGTATTCTAATACGTGATGATGGGATTGAGTCACCAAAAAGATCGTATACTACAGAATATACCAAGCCTCTAAATTTTGTAAACAAACTGTTATAACTTTAAGTGTCGTTTCTACAATATTCGATTAAATGGGTAATCAAGATTATCAAACAAAATTCATAAAAAATGTAAACATGATTACCATGGCTCGGAAGTTATTGCATTTGCATGTTTTTCTATTACAATCAATTTTATTGCTAAGTAAGTTAAACATTTTTATCTAAATATGAACTTTTATATAAAATTTTTTTTTGCAATATTTTGCAATTTTAGGTAATATTTTAGTTATAATGCAATTTTCCTCACTACTTAAATGATTACACCAATTTAACTAATTTTTATGATTTGTGAATAATACAAATACCATTAGAAAAATGAAATCAAAAGTAGCGGTATATTTTCATTCTAAATTATTTTTAAAATGGTACTTGTAAATAAAAAAAATTGATGCCTGAAAAATATTAGCGGGATAATATTTGTAATGGGAAATACATGTCGAACGGCGCGTATTTATAAATGTAATATGGACACAAGATAAATAATATGGCCATCACTTTGTCAAGCTATCTACAGATTACAATCGTAATTGTTAAATTAGTTTCGTAGAGTACTTCATTGTGTGTGTATATTATTCGTTTCGTATTTTTTCGTTTCATAATTTTCCGTTAAAATGCCGAAAAATAAGCCGTCAATGACATGCGTATTAAATAAATATGTCAAAGAATTTAGGGAGAAGGTATTTTCAAGTGACGGTTTAGTTCTTTTTTGTAAATTTTGTGAAGTTCGAGTAAGTGTAGATAGAAGATATTTTTATATCGAAAGATATCTTTCGAATTTGAAAACCTGAAGAAATTATTAATCGTTCAGTGCAATCATTTTTAAGGTACCTACAGAAATTTTATTTTTTTTTTAAATGAAAAAGTTTATAAGTATTGTATTATAATTTTTAAGTTATTGAAAATTAAGAAAACTTCAAAGCAAATGTTCAATTACGAGTTTTCCAAATATTTGATTTTTTAATTTAGTTTTATTTTTATATTACCTACTATATTTCTATGCTAATAAATAATAATTAATAAATATGTAATTTTATAAATTAAACTAAAGAAAATAATACAATTTTCGGGGTTTTTAAGTAAAACAATTTTTAGTGCAATTTTATATATTTTTTACAGCAATATAGCAATCAATTTCATACGTTTTTTGGTGCAATATCTTCCGAGCCCTAATGATTACATTCTATATTTTCAGTTTTATAATAATATACAATATAAATTCAAAATTGTGCTTTTGTTATAATAAAAATGTAGATGTTATTACACAAATCGAAGTCGTAAATCATAACTATAATTCTATTAATACATTTGAATTTCAAATATTGGAATTTTTAAAAGATCGTATCATAGATCAAGTATACCTATATTAGTATATATTGTGTTCTTAATCTATGATCGTATATTTACCACCCCATCAGATGGTCCGGTGGGGGAACGTACCGGACCATAAATTCAGTGACGTCATTTGGGGGGTGGCAACTCATACATTTGCCCCAGTCTAAACTTTAACTCAATCTCAAGTCAGCAAATTTAAAAATTTTAATTGTCCATTATTTTTGTAATTGACGTTTTCGAAAATGGAAATATAAAAAATATTGATTATCAAGCCGGCGGAAATACGTAAATCATCATTATATAATTATAATTTAAGTAGGTACAAGCGACGAGTTCATTATATTATTTTGTATACCGATCATAATGTCTAAAGTCGAACCATTCAAATCACCTATACCTATATAGGTAGCCACAAATCACGTATATCGTATAAATTACAATAAACTGATCTAAACATTTAAACAATAAAAAGATAACATTGGAATCCACCATTCATGTAGTTGGCATAATTGTATATACTTTATGGTAAATACCAATTCAAAATCGGATGTTTGCAATCGATAGGTAATAATTGAATGTACACCTTGTAAGGTCGATTACAGTTTACACGATTTCCGTCGGCACCATATTCTTTTATCTATGGTCGGCACTCGGCAGTATATCTTTATATAAACTATTGATTTACTTCCAATTCCCAAAATAATTTTCCTTTAATTGTATTCCTTTTATTTTATTTGGTTTTTGTTTTATAATTTGTATTGTATTGAATACCAATTACCAATATTT
>JAIPRL010000677.1:105591-119806 GCA_025469235.1 Pemphigus obesinymphae
ATAAACAATAAATATAATATTATATTTATTAATTTTTCTAAAAAACAAATCTAGAGGTCCTGTTATTTCTTTACGTTTCATTTTAAAATAATAAATTTGCTTATTTTGCAATATAAACGAAATGTGAATGATACTTATAGGTATAGTAAACATCAAAAATAAATAAATTTACTATGCTAATAAATCAGCGGACCGGGAGACGGGAAGCACAGAATATTATTTTAGTTCGAGGTCGGTGCGAGTATACGACTATGATAAGAAAAGATAACAACTTTGATGAGAAAATAGGATGGCGGCGGTTCAGCGAAGGTCCGTTCCCGAATCGCCGACGACGTATTTTGTTTTTTTTTTTTGCGTCGTTCCATTTCGCCGAATTTTTAGATTCTGATAGAAAATTGCATCTAGATGGTACTTTAAACAAGTTATTTTTCGACTTTTTTAACGTGGCAGGAAAAACTACGAAAAAATTACAAAAATACTTTAATTATTATTATTATTATTGTTATCATTATTTGTCTATCCTATCTAGAGCTGTTTGGCGTATATTATTTAAATGAATAAATAAACTATATACAAACAATTTTGAAAATCGGACCTCTATTTGATTTTTTATAGCAGTTTTAAGATTTTTGACGAGATGTTATATAGATACAATAATTTCAAATTAAAAGACTAAATTATTTATTTATTAATTATTATTATTAAATATTAATTAATAGTAATTCGTATTATTACGATTTCAATATTTTTAAACAGAAATTTCAAGATATTTTTATTTATTATACAATAATTATAAAAATTAATAAAAATAATAATTAAAATCCAATAAACTAAAAAAATATATATTTTAATTATACATTTTAAGATACCTTTATTTATTACACATTAATTATAAAAAAATAATTTAAATGATAATTAAAATCCAATGAACTAAACAAAAAAAAAATATTTTTGATTAAATATAAATTTGTGTACTTTGGGGGAGGGGGGGTCCAAAATAAGTGGACAGGCATACGGACACCACGCCGATATACAATTATATGGAACGTCGGCGAATCGGGATACGACCTCAGCGAAGACCACAACCCGTGAGCTCATAAGGTCCTAATTTTGTGTTTTCATCCGTTCGAATCGGGAAAACGGAACGTAAAAACGGTCGTAGAATAAACGGGAAATACCGTCGGCCCCGGCGGTCATGGGGTGGAATCATTGACGTTTTATTATTATATTTGTAGATTGAGAATAATATTACCGTCTTTATCTAACAAATGTCATTGATGTATTTTCCCAAAATTCTTGTGACATTTTACAAAAAAGCACGGCCCAATGGCGGGGCGATCGCCCCCCCCCCTCAAATCCGCCACTGGTTAGACGTCAATAAGTAAATTATACCATTAATTTTCCTGCAAATTTCTCATCTGAATGAAATATCTGAACGTCTATTCTCATCTGAAATCTGTCAAATCGCTTTTTTTTTTATCATAGCCACGTCTCGGTGACACTTGGCGTCAAAATGCTAAAAAAAATTAACAAAAACCATGTGACTTATAAGAATTTGGCAAAACATCATGGCGTCGTTCTTTTTTTGTATTTATGTCAATATACTATGAATGAAAATAGAAAAAAAACATTCATCATCGAGTTATCTCACTGAACACGTGTACGAATATTCGATATTCATTTTAGAAACACGTCTCTGTATATAGTAAAAGAAAAACGTAGTCGTATTGCAAAATTTAAATAACGTTTTAAAACGAAAAACGTATGACGAAAAAATTAATAACGTTTTTAAGCCCTGAATATAACTATAGGTGCCTTAAGGATTATACTACAAATAGGTAAAATTTTAAACAGTTGTTTGCATTTCCAGTTCTTTATTTTCCTCTATTCCCTCATCCTCTCACATACATTTTCAAAATCCACCTCTATGAGCATCTATTATCTGTATTATTATATATTATTACGTATACCCAGATATACACCATAGAATATACCACCTATTATACCTAAGTGTATTTTTTTATTTTTTTATTTCATTTTTTTTTTTTTTTTATAGAAAACTGGAGATTGTCTGCATGTTATTGATCCTAGAGATGCCATTCTCACTTGTTGCTCATTTTCATTGAATAATACCGTAATAGCAACAGGTTACTGAAATTTTTATTTTTCACTCAATAATAATTATAATACAATACTATAATAATAATAATAATAATAATAATATATATAATACTACTTTTTACAAAACCATTCCATTGATGTATTCTGTTTTACTACAATAGGTAGGTACCTATATATAATGTATTATAATAATTTTATTAAATCCGACGGATTTAGGGTCGTTGGATAGAACATTGTTCTTGTGGAATCTACCACTGGACGACGACGACACGACGACGATTAGAAAATCGGTATAACTACGATTACATAATACGTATACTATATAACACACACACATAATCAATATCCAGAAAGTGTGCACGAATTGTTTTGTCCGTCGCTTTAAATCCATGCTCGCATAATATATATTTCAGGTTAGTTTTTGAAATTTTATAATTAAAATTAGTTTTTGAATTTGTCATACAGGCGTCGTTGGATAAATACAAAATGCGATTGAACGGCATGTCTGGTGAGTAATACGATATAATAGTGTGCCGTTCACAGTGTTGGGATTTTGGGAACGTTTTCTTTTTAAAATAAATGTTCCAGATCCATACTATATATAGTAGCGTGCTCAAAATTTTAAAATTGGGGGGGGGGGGTGTAGGTATAGATAAACCGAGAGTCATAGGTGTAATATTTAATTGAAAATTCATTAAAAAAATAAGTAAAAATTAGGTTATGGGCCGGGCCCGGTTCAACGCGTATATGCAGTGGCAAATGAAGATCTTTTTTTTTTTTTTTTTGCTTACGAAGTATCTTGGAATTTTTTGTCGGGATATTATACAGCCATATATTTTTCGGAATTTTAAGTCGGCAAACCACAATTAATTATATTAGGATTTTAGTCGGCAAAATGGGAAATTTAGTTGATTATAGCGCAGGTACCTTGTTTTTTTTTTTAACACTGATTATCTTATGTTTTGAAGATAAGTATTATATTATATTATTCTTTTCACATTTTCACCCTCCCCCCAACAAAAAAAAAAAAAATCTTTCTTCGGGACGGCCCTCTGTCACCGTTGTTTGTTGGCCATTATTTTAGATTCTGAGCGTAATATGTTTTTATGTTTAACAATGATTTATATAAATTTTCTACCACAAAGAGTGTTCCGATCTTTAAAAGCTTATCCGGTTTCCGGTAGCAAATTACATGTAGTTCGTATTTTAAACCATAACTAAAAAGGTCATTTTTCGATTTTCTCAATATTTTTTTAAATCGTAAGGAAAAACTACAAAAAAAAACGATGGGAAAACAGCAAAAATACGATTTCGTCAAATCGAGATTTTTTATTTCTTAAAATAATTTCGTAATTTCGAAAATGACGACTTTAAAATCTTAAAATTCACATCGAATATTTAGTTTAGACAGTTTAGTAATATATTCACGTTGATTAAATTATTTAAAATTTTTTTTTTGCAATTTTTAGCTATTTAATGACATTTTAGATTTTAAAGTTTCTAAGTCCTAAAAAGAGTAATTTTGGGTCTTAAGATTTGAAAAATTTATTCAACGTTAAATATACGTTATTCTAATTAACTTTAAAAAATCTTGAAAATCCGTAATCACGATATTTTTTAGTAATTAAAATTTCGTTTATAAAATTATCAATCTTCAGTTATTTAAGTCCAATTAGTTGGTAAAATGAAATTTTAAGACCATAAAAATATAATAGGTATAATGTTAATCGTACATTAATTTAACTTAACTTAAAAATCGACGGGAAAAATTATTTTAGATTCTGAGCGTATCGAAGGAGAGCTAAGTGGTTTTACAATTTTTTTTTTCTTTAAAAAAATCATCTACCAGAAGGAGTACTCCGATCTTAACAAACTTCCCCAGTTTCCGATAGAAAATTGCATCTAGTTGGTATTACTAAGTTATTTTTCAATTTTCTCGATAGGTTTTTAATGCACAAGGAAAAACTACTAAAAAATAATGAAAGAATGGCAAAAATACGATTTTATTTAATCGAAATTTTTTCATTGCTTCGGATAGCAAAAATCAGTACGGACTATTTTTTAACAACAAATATATTCGTTATTTACCTCAATGTCAGTGGTTTAGACAAAACATTGGAATCATAATTGTTTATTTTTAATAATTTATTATATACTATATTGTCATATATATATAAAAATAATGCAACCAATAAAGATTTAAAAAAAAGGTCAAGGGGGGGGGGCGATCCATCTATCACTCCTTCCCCCGTAAAACCGCCACTGGGTATAAGTGAGCCAGTCGTTCGCTAGCCTATAGTACTTTCGTAGGGGTGGGATATTTTACTTATTTAGAGAGGTGAGTCAAACAGTTGGATGTTTTTTTTTTAAAGAAAGCTTAAGTTTTAGGGGTTTTTTATATATAATAAATAAATACCCAGTTTCTACGAAATATTCCACAAGTAACTCAACACCAAAATATTAAGGGGTTTTGACTTTTATACGATAGGGTGTACGCAAATCCTAGACATTTTTTATTATTTAAAATTTGATTTTGCCTAGTGCACTATTTTTACTTGAGTCAGCCCTGGTCATGCGGAGATATGACACCCTCATACATTCACTAGAACGTCCGTGATCCTTGGCTATTATTTTTGAAAAAAATAAATGGGTACTCATAAACTTGATACAGATACTTGTTTCTTATTTTATAAAAGGAACTATTTTTTTTTCTCCTTTTAATAACATTTTATTTTAGAATATTATTAATAATTATATAAACTGTATACATATATTGAACGATTGTATCTATATAGGTTCATAAAATATATTTGTTTTTATATTTATGATTTACCTACTACCGGTTTCAAGCTTTTGTAAAAAACCACCCGGGAAAACCCGTTTCAAACTGTTTTCAATATTCTCTAGAAAATGCAATGAGTGCCTATGTCTTTTTGATCCAAAAAATTCCCGGATTAATGTGTAATTTTCCCCAAGTATATTCAGAGGGCTTATTGCTATTAGAAGCAGATCAATAATTAAAGTATACACATTTATATAATATGATTGATTGATAATGACTATTAATTGCCTAATTCATGTTTTACGTTCGTAGATAAGGACAGACATGAATTTGAAGCAGCCTTGATGATGTTATCGCCATTAATAGATATACCAAACGAATTCCTCTGTCCGATAACCCAGCAGATTTTCAGAGACCCAGTAATATGTTCAGGTGAAAAGATTTTGAGCAAAGCTCAGATTTTTAATATTTTAAAATAATTTTAAGTGCAAATAAACAAAAAATTGCTCGTCAAAAGTATCTCGAAATAATATTAAATGCGTAGGTATTAGGTATAATTTATCCACTATTACCCTTTTATAGATTTGGTGCAACCCATTTTAAAACTTTTATCCTATTAAAAATTTCAAAATGTATAAATGTTTCATTGTTTACAACAATTTGATAAAAATTGAAAATAGATAATTTGTAATATTTTGAATTTCAATATCACTTTACTGTAAAAACGAGGCGATTGATTTAAAACATTAGGAGGACGCCACACTAATCATTTTGCAATTTTATCACCTTACAAACATGTTAGAAATACGAAACAAAAATTAAATTATAGCTGATATACTGATATAGCATATTATACCGATTTTTGAGATATGCATTTTTACACGTTATATGAGCTGTTAAAATATCGATTTTTTTATTTTTTTTTTTCACAGTTTGTAAAATATGTAAAAATGCATATATCAAAAATCGGCTCCATCAGTCACTAAATAATTTTCTTCTTTACATTTTATTTTTATTTTATCTTTTTACAATATTCTCAAGTTGATAAAAATGAAAAATGCATAAATGTTTTTTTTAAACAAATATTGTGATTACACAATAATTAAAAATGGTACTGATACAGATCTATTTTTAAATTACTTTTAAAATATATTTGAATATTTTTAATTTGTTTGATTATATTTTTTCTTAAAATGCGTTTACTATGCAATAACTACAGAAATAAACAGCTTATAAAGATCAGAATGGAAAAACAAACAATTGTAGAATTTTATCAATAAAAGAACATTATTAAGTAAATTTGACTATTTTAAAGGTTGGTTTGGTTGTATAGGTTTAAAAGGTATCTAGGAATATATATTTAAAAAAAAAAACAATATATATATGTACATCTGCAGGGAATTAAAAATTAATAGTTTTTGACCCTTCTAAAAATCCTAGTGACAACTACCGCAGGTATTGTTGCATTACAGTTCAACTAATATTGTGTTAACAATTTTAAATTTGTTTTATGTAACGTTATTTCAACAGACGGATATACGTATGAGAGGTCGGCTATAGTATCTTGGTTTCAGCGAGGCAAAATCACTAGTCCACTGACGAATGAACCATTGTTGTCTAAGTCCATGACGTCAAACACCAACTTAAAGGAAGCAATAGCAGTGTTCATCCAACAAAATCAATGAACTCTTATTTTACATATTATCACACACTATGTAATATCGACCATAATAATATAGATATTTATCTGAACTGAAAATAACTTCATATCTAACCCTATTGATATTATACTTTTGTTGCACACTTTTCTTTTTTAATTATGTTATTATAATATAATATATAAATAAATACATAATAATTATAATCTTTACGAATTATTAAAATAAAAGTACAATTAATCTTGTTAATGGTTATATATTATTTTATTTCATTTTATAAACAAGTAAAAATCTAAAGACTTGGAATACAATTTGGCACATCAACGATATAATTCAAAATTAAAACTAGTAATTTTAATTAATGGATTTTTGGTGATTTACATTTTATTACTTTTATTTTTAGACATAGGATAGTAACTCATACAAAACGCATTTAATATTTCATCGATAATCAACAAATTATATCAATTTATTATAATATACTAAAAAAAATTGTTTACAAAATGGTTTAACAGATTACAAATGAGTTTAAGGTACATAAAATCAAATCAAATATCTGTTTAAGTAACAAGTTTATCAATAAAATACATCTATCTGCATAAATGTCTCACAATCAGGTAAATCACTTAAAATTACTCTGGAAAATAATTATGCCAAAATTAAAACATTCTATTAACTAACAAGCAAAAGAACAAAATTTAAAATGTTATACACACTAACTATACTATAATATTGTTATAACGGCAACAATTAAAATATTTATTGTAAATTGAACTACGAATAAATTTATATAAAATATTACATGATATATGATATATTTCACTATATTTATATAGGTTATTAGTCCAAATGAAAAAGATAAAACTTAAATGCTGACAGCTAATCATTGAATCTTTAAAATGTAAGCATAATATTTCTTGAATGAATTGGGTTATAATTTACTTGATCCCTAGTTGTGATAAACTTTGGGCTACGTGTGAACTATCTACAGATGCTTGCAAGGTTCCATTGTTACCAGTATCTCGATTACACTCCTTTTTGTGAACAAACCAATGGATGCGCTGACATTCACGATCACAATACTGTACAGCTTTGCATTTGGCACATTTTTTTGTAGCATTGTTTTCCGCGCATGTACCACATATGCGTTCATCTCCAAACGAATCTACCCCCATACCACGTCTATTTCCAATCATAACCAAAATAACATCGAGGGCTGTCATGCTGTCATTACCTCGTGTCAGACTAGCAACCATCTAGAATTAAAGAGTTATTTTTATGTTATGAAAATAATAATGTTTTACATATATTTTATTATTAGTGATTACAGTACAAGTGATTAACACAGACAACTTTTTATATAGAAATAAAGAGTAACATAATAAAGAACTTAACAGAAAAGAATATTAATGTAACAATATTAAATTATATTTATAGCCCAAATAAAAGTATTGATAGTTTTTAATATATATTAGAATTAACCAAATAAAAATATATATGTCGGTAATTAACTAAATATAATAATGATATCGTCAGTATTACTATTTCTACTGTTTATTATTTTCATTCTATGTAAATTTATTAAATTAGTACTACCTAATATATTGAAAGAGGTCTACTAGTCAAATGTAAGAACAATACAATCTAGAAAGTCTTTCAGATACAAAAGATGAAAAATTGGTCCTTTGTCTCTTTTGCCCTCAGACGAGATTATTATTGTTATGTATTATTATTATTTCAAATATGAAAGCAAATGTATGTAAATCATTGCATTCAAAACACGATTCTGAGCAGTTTGATATATTACTAAAAAAAAAAAAAAAAATTGGTAAGAATAACAACTTTTTTTGTTATTTTCCTTGTATTTATAAAATATTTAAATTATAAAAGGTAGCTTTTCTTTACTATTATGAGGATGTGAACCTGCATTTGTTGTCTCTGTCTATCTAATGGGAAATATAGCATAATAAATTACACTACATAAAACAATACAAATACAAAACCTAAAAACATCTATTATTTTGTATAGAATAGTAGAATAATTTTGCTATAATGCCCATTAGTTAGACAACAAATGTGGATGCCGCTTCGTTTTGAAGGGCCGCACACCAACGGAAAATCTACCTAAAAGCGTGATAAAACTGTGGGACTTTGAAAAGGCGGATTTGAATTCTGAAAACAGTTTTGAAATCATCATTTTGCCTTTTAGGGATCGATCAAGGCGTTTGTTTTAATTTTATTATCTTAAGTTGTGTTATTTATCATTAAAAATCGCAATTTTTAAACATTAATTATATTTTAATCTGTAACAATAAAGAAAATGCCTGGATTGATTCTTAAAAGACAGAACGACACATTAAAATATGTTTACAAATTGTAATCCGACTTTCCAGTTTTACAATTTTATCACACTAATTGGTCTAATTGGTGATACGAGGCTTTTTTTTTAGATTCATTCTAAAATGTATTTAAATATTTCTAAATTGTTAGATTTTTATTTTTAATATTTCTTAAAAATTTACTATACAGAACCCCTTAAAAATGGCAGGTGTTGTAGCCTTTTAAGAAAACTACGGGGAAATTCAAAAAAAATATATTTTCTCCAAAACTCCTGCTAGACTAACTAAAAAATGTTAAAGGTAACTTATAAAATTGTAAAAAATTAAACAAAAACATATAATAGATCATAACATCATCTAGTGTTTTTTTTTTATAATATTATAAATGATAAATAATGAATATTACACTGTAAAGAGTAATTTTAATGATTTTAATAATGTGTTTTCATAGTCAAGGATGCAAAGGAAGTTTATGATAGGATACCGATAGAAATGGCAAGGAATCGTAATAGATGGAAAGACTAGGTAGAAGCGTGTAAAAGGCCTTAAAGGCCTGTCAAGCACAAAAAAAAAAAATGAGAACTGTTTTCATATTTGTAAGTCATTAATTAATTTTTTGAAGCGCATTTTTGTAAGTATTTAGGACATTCTATATGTTTTATTAGGTTATTAATGCATTTTTATAGGGTTTTTTTTAAAACATCAGCATCTGGATAGGCCCTAGTTACGAGAAATAGCAAGGTTGTGTGTAATCATGAAGAGGAATACAAAAAGTCATCTTTTTTTTTAACGGTATGCTCTGGGATATAACAAAGGGGTCACTAACTTAGATCGGCAGGTAATGAAAAAACACAAATCTACTCCCTACTAACTAATATAACAAATAAATAATAATGTAAATATTATGTAGTATTAAGTATATTGGTAACTACGGCAACAAATTGTAGGGATAGATGGACACACACAACAGGAACATAAAATATCTACATTAATGTTTAGAAACCTAAAACTAGTATACAATTTAATAATGAAAAATTAATATACCTGTCTGAAAATAGTACAATCTCTAAAAGGGAACATTCTGATGCAATCCTTAAGAAACTGTTCCAAGTAACTATCACTTTTCAATATTTTCTTAATAAATAATTCCTTGGGATCTGATTGTTTTTCACTTTTCATATCACTGTAAATGAATAAAAATTTATAATTATTATGAAGTATTAATTACTAGAGATAAATACAGGTCGGATATGGATGGTTTGTTATATTACTAAATTTAGCTTCAGGCCGGTTAAAAAAAAATGCCGATAGTCCTGATATTATATTATAATGATATAATACTAAATTACATGATAAGTGTAATTTTCATGATTTAAGAATCATTATTTTTGGAATTATAAAGAACTGCCTAAAAAAATTGATTTGGAGAGAAAATAGTGTTTTTATATTATTTTTTTTCTTATGTGCATATTAAAAATAGGAAAAATAACCATTTCAAAGTACCATCCTGATAACATTTGCTACTGAAAATTGGTTATACATGTAACAATTGGATCAAGTTATAGTTGAAAAGTTATTTTCAGAAAAGAAAAAAGTGAACATTATTAGAAAATCATTAGTAAATACTTTAAAAATATGAACCGGGTTTGTATTTAAAATGAAAAAATTTGAGATGGGCCTGGATGGACATCATTATTAAATATTAATTCCTGCTTATCTCTAATAATTATTAATTTGACTTATAATGAATATGTTTAGGATCATTAGATATTATTATATTAAAAATATAAATTACTAGTATTTGGCGATTTCAATTAGAATGCTGGCCAAATAATGAAATTTAAAAGCCATCACTTCGTTAGTCTCGATAAAGTGTTTTTTAATTTCACGCTCACACATTAAATTTAAAACTTTGTAGATTTTAGATGCGTTGTCGTCGACCAGAAAAAGAGGAGGTATTTCTAATGCCACTTTTACTGGGTGAATATTGGTCTGCAAAAGATTATAATTTATGATATTGTAACAATATTATATTTGTTGAAATATATTTGTAATTTATTAGTAATTAATAATGATTACCATCATAATAAATTTATGAACAGGTTGAGCCAATGTGAGGGGTAACAAAGGTTCAATATCATTGTTTTCCGGTAATGTGTAACATGTAACTTCTTCTTCGGGCACGTAATTACTGATCACTGCTACACAGTTGTGATTGCCTGAGAATAATATAAATACACGGTACTTAAAATCCTGGAACAATAGTTATTTTTTTATTAAGAATAGATTGTACAGACCTACAAAAGCTCCCATCTGAGACGCAGTGCGTCCCACGGTATTGGTCTGATTGATTTTGACGCCAGCGGCCAACAGCAAACTACACACTACGGGGTTGCCGCTTAGGGCACCGAAGTGCAAGGCGGTGTACTTATACTTGTGTTTACCGGAATTGACGTCGGCACCCTAAAAACAAACAAGAAAACGATACACTATAACTGCTTCAGGTCGGATCTGTGACTTGTCAACAACACTTACCCTGTCTAACAGCCAACGGACGATTTGCTCGTTGCCCTTGTAGGCAGCGTGTTGGAGTGGTGTCATGCCATGATCGTCCAGTATGTCCGTGCCCATGTCGTGATTGGCGTAGATCTTTTTCAGACCTTCGAAATCGTTGACGAATATAGCTTTGAACACATCCTGAACTGTCTCTTCTTCAAAAACCATGTTGAAACAAAAACCGAGTAGGTAACAAACGCACCGGAAGCGAAGTACGACTTTGAGAAATACGCGCAGAAAGGCAACACACGCAAAGAAGTGAGAATTGGAAGAAGTATTATAAATTATGTAAACAAGTCATGCATCGTTCGTAACGTGATAACGATGGGTGTTCGTGTGTTATCACCACGAATTAAGATAATATATAGGATGCGAAACGAACGTCTGATAAGTGTACCCAGACATTCTCATTCTGCGGCAAGAGTCCTAGCGCAATCTAGTATATTATTTATAAACTACATAAACAATCGATGCATTTTTATAATAAGTAGCCTACCCATAGAATAAGGATACCTATACCTATACCTATTACTTTTTATAATATTGAAGAAATTAAATAAAACGCTTTATGTAATGTATAGATTATTAGTAGTCTGTAGACTGTAATTAGTTACAATATAAGTACACCGAATAGGTATTTCAGTATATACCTTTATACCTACTATGTAGATGTAAATTATATTTATATGGTTATTTATTATTTAAATGTAAACTTCATACCAATACTTTTTTTTTGTTTTGTTTCAAGATCTTTGGCAAGAAAATTAATTAAAAAAACTAAAAAAACTAAATGTGAAATTTGTCTGTCTGGAATAAGAAACATCGAGATTTCAATGCAGTACAATTAGTTCACCTTAAATCTCAAGGATTTTTAACTCATCCAGATAGTAGTTTTTTATTTTGGTTAAATTGATTGAGGAATCATTTTTAATTCATGCCAAAAGCTCAAATGCTTTTGATGACACAGTTGAACATTTTTTCAACAACTATATAATACCATTTCCATATAATGACCATAAAGGTGAGATAGTTGAGTACGTTTTCACGTGAGGATGAGGCAGTGTACACGTACTTTAACAATAAAAAAACAGAAAAATATAAATAAAATTTTAAAATAATTATCAAAATTGACTGCAAATTAATTTTATTCAAATATATATGTATTTATTTTATTTGAAATTGAAATAAAATAAATCACCAAAATATTATGTTTTTAAATTTATAACGTTTTATTATTTACTCTGATTTTATTAAAGATTATTATTTTCATAGTTGATTTTTATACCGATTAACCCCTAAAGCGCTAGGTATCTAGCCGCATGGAGAGAAGGTTCGCGCCTCAAGATAAATAGTGATAAGACACTTCGTTTCGCATCCTATATATCTTAACTCGTGTGCGAAACGAACGTCTGGTGAGTGATACCATTGATTATAAATTGTAATGTATAGCTTATTAGAAGTCTGTAGACTGTAATTAGTTACAATATAAGTACACCGAATAGGTATTTCAGTATATACCTTTATACCTACTATGTAGATGTAAATTATACTTATATGATTATTTATTATTTAAATTTAAACTTCATACCAATACTTTTTTTCTTTTCTTTCAAAATATTTGGCAAGAAAATTAATTAAAAAAACTTAATGTGAAATTTGTCTGTCTGGAATAAGAAATACCTGTGATTTCAATGCAGCACAATTAGTTCAAATTAAATATCAAGGATTTTTAACTCATCCAGATAGTAGTTTTTTTATTCTGGTTAAATTTATTGACGAATCATTTTTAATTCATGTCAAAAGTTCAAATGCTTTTAATGACACAGAACATTTTTTTGACAACAACTATATAATAACATTTCCATGTAGGTAATGACCATAAAAGTGAGATAGTATTGAGAATGTTCTTATTTGACAATGAGGATGAGACAGTACACGTACTTTATCAATAAAAAACAGAAGAATACAAATACAATTTTAAAAAAAATTATCAAAATTGACTGCAAATTAATTTTATTCAAATATATATGTATTTATTTTATATGAAATTGAAACAAAATAAATCAGCAAAATAACCTATTATGTTTTTAAATTTATAGCGTATTCTTATTTACTCTGATTATTAAAGTATTATTATTTTCATAGTTAATTTTTATACCGATTAACCCCTAAAGCGCTAGATATCTAGCCGCAAGGGGAGAAGGTTCGAGCCTCAAGAAAAATAGTGATAAGACACTTCGTTTCGCATCCTATATATCTTAATTCGTGAACAAGACCAAGGTTTATAGAAACAAGACGACGTCGTGATGCGCGGCTGTCGAATTGATCGCATCAAGTGCTGACCTATGGAAGGAAGAATAATATTATATTCGGAACTAGAATGCCTATATAGGCACTCTATCCGGAACAATGAAATAACAATTCTCTTCCATGGTCGATGTACAATTAACCATGGGCGCAAATATATTAGCACCTCATAATGATAATAGTAAATAATAATATACCAATTATTCTTCTTCTCCTTCGCCTTCTCTCCCAACTATTTGGGGTCGGCCACCCTGGTCCTACACTTCCACTTAACTCTATCTCCCGCATCTTCTTCACTTACTCCCACCTTCCTCATATCACTCGACATTACATCCCCCCATCTCTTTTTCGGTCTTCCCCTCCCCCTTTTACCAACAACATGCATTTCCCTTACTAATCTTACTGCCTCAGTCTCTTCCCTCCTTAATACATGCCCGAGCCATCTTAATCTA
>JAIPRL010000678.1:0-84493 GCA_025469235.1 Pemphigus obesinymphae
ATCATTAATTCTGTCACATCTATTTTTATCTTTGTAAATAAATATATTATGTAATGTTATTTTAATATTATCTGTACCTTGGGCTTTGCCTGTAACAAATGTAAAATAAAATAAAATAAAAATAAAAAGTAATTTTATACCAAGACTAATTAAATTCAACTATACCTACTTCGAGTTATATATCGTGTACAAGGCAACGGAATAATTTATAATAATTTTTTTATATTCTTAAATTCTAATTTAAAAAGTAAAAATTTCATGTTTCGATATGTTTTTAAGCATATAATTATGATGGATTTAACTATATTGTATTCTATAATATGAATTATATTATATATATATATAATATATGTATATATAATATATAATATATGTTATTAACTATTTTATGTCTTATATTGAATATATATATATATATTAACAATTCCACTTGAAATTATAAAATACTAATGTATTTATTAATTTTAAATAGAGCGAGAAGGATATTTTGACTGTCAACAGGGTAGTGGGTATAATAAATAATAATAATGGGTAATATAATATGTTGGGTCTTATTTTAACTTTTATGCCGAGAATAATATTATACACTAGAGTCTAGACAGTAATTATACACTTTATGTAGTAGACAGCAGAATATATATGGTCATATATATACCAACGTTGACAAATTACCACCCTAATTCTGTGGCGTCACTATATATAATAAACGCTATGTACGTATTATTCAGTAACTACTCTTACACATTATTCGCGTAAGAAAAGGATAAATTTTCTTTTTAGTCTGTTAACGGTTATTAAATTTGTAAACTGTATATTATATATTGTATATTATTCACTCGACATATCATAATATTACATAAATCAATTTAAATTTAATTTATACAAAATAAAAAACAAATTAAATTAACCAAAATAACTTATTTTCAAATCAAAAATTAGTATTTAAAAACAAAAAAACAGAATAATAGGATGGGTATTAGAGAGCGTAATGAGTAATCGAACAGTAAAATCAATGCAGAGGTAGATAAATAAGATGTCGTATCTATTAATTTTCAATGAAAAACTTGCAATAGCATTTTTATCTTTATCAATTTACAAACATGTTTGAAACGCCAAACAAAGAACAAATTTTAGCTAATAACATCATCTAGGGACCTACGTAACCTTTTTTTTCGATTCACTTTTTTTTTTAAGAATTATAGTTATTGAAAAAAAAATCAAAAAAAATCGATTATTTAACAACTCATAAAACATGTAAAAATGCAAAAATCAACTATGTAAGTCAATAGATAATTTTTTATTTCGTCTTTCTACAATATTCTCAAGTTATTAAAAATGAAAAATGCGTAAACATGTTTTTTTAACAAATACCACACTAATACACAACAATTAAAAATGGTATTGACATAAAACTATTTTAAAATTACTTTTAAAATATATTTAAATATATTCAAATTGTTGGATCTTCATTTTTCATAAAAATTGCCTTTAAAAAACCCCTTAAAAATTAGGTGTACGACGTCCTCTTAAACTAATCATAAAATATATATGATCCTCTTCCGATACAACTATAAAAAAATTTTAATATAAAATTGTGATATGAATCACTGAAAAAAAGTTTATGGAAAAAGTCCTAAAAAGTGTAGGTATTCGTAAATAAGCCCGATATTAAGAAAAACCTTGAAAAAAATAAATACAAAAAAATGTATAATATAAGTGTATAAATGTGTAAAATGACAAATAAATTTGAAATTCTATAGTATCGGATTGCACTGAATATGATCCTAACCTATTTAATATAAAATGTATAAATAATTCATATTAATTATTTATAATATTAATTTATATCTACGTTTAAAAATGTATATATTTTGTGATATACGTAAATAACATATTTTGTAATCTTTAAAATACAAATTTTATTATCAATTTTAACCGTTAAAAAAAAAAATAATTTTTATTACGACTTATCATGGCCTTTCTCAGAGAATCCCAAATAGATAACCTAAAAGATTATATTTTCGATTATAATGAAACCCATGAACATTATATTCTATTCTCTGACTTCATAATAATATTATAGATGTTTGATTTCACGTGTTATATAGGTACTAAAATAACCATGGAAGTAGTAAAGTAATATTGTGAACGTTGCGTCACGTGCACGAAACATGCATATTATGCATTATTCATCTGCGCCATTATAAAATAAAATATCTAAGTATATAAATATAATTTAATACAAGTTATATATTAATCATTAATTACCGTGAAAACCAATATTTAAGTCATAAAAAACAAAAGTAGTACGTAAAACGCTTAACATTTTCAATAGAGAATAGGTAATGTACTTCAACGATAAACAATGGAGGAACAAAATATAATTTAATAATCTTATTATGTGGAAATTTAGTAAGTAATAGATCCAAGTACGATTAGTAAGTACTTTTATACTTATATGGCTTAAAGAACAATTATGAAAATCAACGAATTAACAGTAGCTATCCACAGAACTCAAACATATTTATTATTATTATGTATAATTATAACATTTTATTACAATCTTTAATTAAACACAATATTAATTATTTATTAATATTATCATATTATGTATTTTTGATGGCCATTTCATGAAAATTTGTACAGCTGTGAATTCAGTAATGATAAATGATAATTATTCTAATATCAAAAGTATTATATAGTTCTACGTCGCCATTGCTAGTGGTTCTCAACCGTTTTGTTATTTTATAAGGTAACCTATCATGTAACTACAGAGTCCTCCGTATATTTTGTTTTATTTATCATGTACCTACTTTTTTACTATTACTATTATCACATCAAACATTAGGTACACATTATTTTATAACTAAAAAATGCATATAATATTGCCTAGCTATTCAATTTTATTTAAATATTTATACGTATTTAGTATATTTGTATTATTAAAACTTAGGAAAAGAATACAAGATATTAAATTACCTATGTTCTATATACATTATACATATGTAAGTATTTAATATTTAGAGCTAGTGTATTACGACAATTTGTTAATTTTTCGTTAAAACTGCTTATCAATGTGTCAAATTTGCATGGCACACTTTGTGTATAGATATAAATCTCTTACATTCCTGCCATTTGAAAATTGAAAGTCGTGAACAATGAACATGAATACTACATCCTCCAGATTGAAAATCACTGATCTATACTCTATATAGTATATATACGTAATATTTCTATATATATACATTTATGTAAATATAAAAAAACTTTTATCTGTTGTCATTAGTGATAAAACTATATAAAAGTGACTCATTTTTGACACTTTTGAACATATAATATTATAATATTCGATTGTAGATATAGACTGCTTGGAGTAATTAAAATTTCTTATCGAGTTAAGAGATAACGACTGAAACTAGATCAATTATTATTATACTTAAAATAAATATTGGCCGGTTACCTACTATAGTTAAATTCAATTGATTGAGAAGCTTATACCAGTTAACATTTAACATGTTTTTAACATTTTAAAGTGTAAATAATATATTAAACAGAAGAAGAAATTTGAAATTGAATAATTTAATTATGCTAGTTTTTTGAGTACCAATAGTAGGTATACCTGCAGCTATATAAAACTATACATACGTATTATAATATATACCTTAAAAACAAAATGTTTTAATTTAAGTAATATTGATAAATTTATACATTGTCGCCTAATTATTTTACTATAAAATAATTATTATTGTACAAACCTGATAAAAAAAAAACTCTATGGCATTGGCGAATTATATGTAATTATATATCTAAATTAAAGTTAAATTATGAAACAAAATATCGATTATAGTGTTGTCAGATTTTACAAGCTGCAAGTGAACTAGATAAATCATTAATCGCATAAAGCATAGATAATTTTTACTATAATATTCTGATATTAGGTACCTATATTCAATTGATATTTTAATTATTTTTATCTAAATATTATATAAATTAGAAGTACACGATTTTATCACTTGTTGTAAGTTTCGTAGCTAGTTGAATTATATATAATAAGTACCTTTCTTTATTTAATTGAATTTTTAATTTTTTTTTATATAGTAAATATTGAGTTACACCTTACACTTTTACCCTAAGGAATGTAAGAGTAAATATAATTGTTTACATTTACATTATTAAATCCTGTTGTGCAATCATCGACTAAATTATTTCATGGAAAAGTTCCAAAATAAGTAAGTAGGTATCAATTGTTCTTAATATTTAGGTAAGTACATGCATTTGTTATACACCTTAATTAGTACCTTATCTATAATAATTATATTTCCACCAAATCTATACCTACTTGGGTATCTATGTATTTTTTTATTTTATATTTATTTAACTTTATGGATTGAAATGCGTATTATCAGATACTCGGTTCGACTCCCAGGATCCAGGTAACAAATGAGGGAGCTAATGAAATTTTTCTCGATGATGGTGTCTGGTGCAAGCAGTCATAATTACCAAACCCATCCAATAATAGCTTGATAGCTATATATGTCTTTGACTCCTCTAATATGTGAAGGTGTTCATAATAATGTGTGAGCATGTTAAGAGTTTGGGAAATAAGATGATTTACTCTTAATTTACTTTTATTGAACTTTATATACCTAACATAATTTTTTTTTTTTAATTAATTTTAAGCGAACTCTGTTTTTAAATTGAAAATTAAAGTTAGTCGTTAATTCTACTATAATAGAAAAAATTGTACATCTATAATTTGTATTTTGTATAATTATTGGAAGAAAAATATTTGGATCGATATACATACATTATGTTCCAAAGAATTCACATAGAGAGAGGTCGTGGTTATGGTAAGAAGGGCAATGGATAATAAATAATTATTTTACTGTGATTGAGGAGCAGTATATTAATTAATATCCGATATGAATTTTTTATTTTAATCTCAAAAATTAACCTTAAAAAATTATTAGATATTTAAGTTTATTTGTGTATTTCAAAGAGCAGTTAGGCAGGTTATATATACATTTGCTAAATGTTTTATTATATTAGTACAAACGTAATACGTAAAAACAAACTATTCATCATACTCTAACTTCAATGACAATTTTTAATTAATAAAAAATATCATTAGTTAGGCACGTATAAACTCAAACATTTTTAATTCACGTATGTAAATATTGTGTTATAGGCAGGTAATTATGTATGGTAATTTACAGAGAAATTTGTAAAAAAAAAAAAGGTATTGCTAATACTTCTAGTAAATATTAAAAAAAATCATTATTATATATTGTAGAATGCAGATTAATGATTATAATGAGGAAAATTGCAAATTAACATGATGAGTAATGATAATATTGTTTCTTAACCTTCGTCACAAAATTCCCAGATGAAAGTTAAAGTATTAGGATTTAACCAGTTTTAACATTAGACATACCTATGTTTGAATAAATAAAATAAATTACATAACAATATAAAACAATTAATTAATAAATACATTGAATTCATTAAACTATAATCTTAGTTAAGTTATAATCACATGTGTAATCTATATATTTTTAGATATCTATCTTATTTTTATCAAATACTGTCGAAATACAATTTATATTGTCCAATTTAAAATCGAATATTATCATATTATGTTACCGATATACAATTTCTATATTATATATATTCACTATCAATTTTTTTGTGAATTGCAGTTACATATCTTATTGCCTATATTGGTATATAATTATTATCCAATCGATATAGAATAATTGGTAAATATAACATTTATTAAAATGTGTATTTAAATCTCCACTCTTACACAAATAATTAGTAATTACTATTTATTATACTTAAACGTTAATATTTTTAATCATATTTATATGCACATATCGGAATAGTCATATATTACCTATAGAACAGTTAATATACCTATACTTCAGATCTAATACTGATTGACTTATCTATAAAACGCCTATATATGTACCAGTGTTTGTATTCTCATTAAAATTAATTTTTAATTATAATACATCGTAAAACGCTAAAATGTATGAATCATAATTATTCATTATTTATCAATTGAGAACATTGTGCCAATGAACGAAGTATAATAAATTATAATTGCGTGTAGGTAATATAATAATTACGTATTACCTATAATATAGTAATAGTATAACGTAATTTTATTCATTGTTATAATAATTGTAATTGCATCCAATTAGTCTTAACGCATATTAGTGAATAGTTATATTGCTCATAACTCATATTATTTTAAATAAATAAATAAAAATTAATAATACCAGTACATAATGTTCGTGTTGACTTACCGACATGTTCGGAAGAGTATTCTGGATCTAAAAAAACAAAAATTTATAAATGAAATTATACTTTGAACAATACGTATGTTTATTTATACATGCAATGCCATTATAATATGCTAAACTCTATGATTTTAGTAAACAAATGTACCTATATTTGGGGAAATATATTATTATAATGAATTTTCAAATAAATTTGTATCTATATCATAGTATGAAATATAATCGGTGTTTTAATGAGAATACTGCGGAAGTAATGTTTTGCAAATTATAATATACGTTTAATCTACTCATGATTCACGAATATATAGTGTATAAGTACCTATAATTTAGAAATATATAGTATAGTTTTAGACGCAATTAAATTCAGCTGAATGGAGTAAGGAAATACACGCTTAATTGGTTTTATAGAAAATATCGTATTTATTGGAAATAAAGAATTAGGTAGGTATTTTCGGTGTAGAATATAATTTATAGTATGCTGATAAATTTAGAATAAGCATAAATATTAAATATTATTAATTGGATTTGATAAGTTATAACAATGAAAAATAATAAAACATATATGCCCCTAAAACTGTATATGCATTCGAGTACATTAAAAACGTAAACATAATCACAAAATAATAGTAAAAATATATTTACCATAGATCCACCATAAATCAAAATGTATACTTGTATAATTTAGAGTTGAGAGATTGGTATACATTTTAGTAGTTTGAATTAAAATGAATAAACAAGTAAACCTATATGTATATTGGACAAGTATTTAAATTCTAAATAACCCGGAAAATTTCGTTAAATATTATACTATATATGATAAATACATGATGATATATCGTTGAATATTCAACTAGAAATAGGATCATATAAATAATCGTTTTTGATAGACAGGTATTATATTATGCATTGTATATTGAATTATTATATATAGTAGGCATTCAATTTTGTCTTAGATATCGGAACGATGGAGTTCATTTAAATAGGTAACTCATTCTTTCATCTAAGTAATTATTAAGAATCGAGACATTTATTTTTTAAACCCTTTTTTTCGGTTATTACTTATTACATAATATAGGAAATATAGCTGCATGTATATATTATTACTATGTTAATTAAAAATTTTAATTAATGAAACTGTCAAATTAAAAATGTTGCAGATAGTGAACACTTTTTTACAATATAGGTACATATATAGTTTTATATACCTAATATATCAATTGGATTCCAACTAAATATTGAACTGGGCGACACGTCAAGTAAAACGTTTATACGTATATAGGTATATAATATAAATAAATGTATAATGATTATCTAATTTTTATAGAAATATTTACAGTTCGGAGTATGTTTCAGCCACACGCGCATTTCAATAATGTAGGTAGGTACCTAAGCGTTTAACAATTTCGCAGTTTCTATACTATTTTGTTTTGACGATGGAAATACTCCAGATATATTCGAGCTCTAAGCTTACTACCTATTAGAAGAAATTAGGTACAAGAAATTACAGAAGTGACTCAACATGGTTTTTAGAAAGTAAAGATAATAATATTATTTACAAGTTTAACACGACAAAACGTTATGTCACCATACGATGTATGCGTATAGTGTATATAGGTACGCTTTACAATTCTATACGCAAACAAGCTTAGAAAATAATGGGAACCTGTAGAAATATAAAATATTAACGGGAGGGGGCATATGAAGTGTATATTATTATTTACGAAAATAGCACGTCCCTAGCCCCATGTGAAATATCTGTTCCCTGTAATAAGGCTACTCGTATTTGTATGAACGGTGTCCGGAAATAAAAATAAATAGATAAAAGGGAATAATAAGTCCATTTTAACAATTTTTTTTTTTTTTTTTTTTTTATTCCAAATTCTTGTAGATTTTAATAATTCACATCGATCGGTCGGCATGAAAAAAAAAAAAAAACAACAACAAACATTGAAGAACATAATATAGTAAATATATAGACAAAAAATTTTAACTTTTGGATGTTTTTGACAGTTTTTTTTTTTAATTTCCAGTACTTATTCCCTTTTACCCGAGCACCGTCCATATAAACCCTTTATGTTTGAAATATTTTCGTTCAGTTTATACGTTATTTAATTTGAAAACATAAGGTCATTATGGTAGACTTGATTTTTCCTTCAACAAATTATATAAACATTATACAATTATAAAATAATTTATTGTATTATAAATGTAATAAATATACTTAAATACATTTTGTAGAAATTATAAATTATTTTAAAAGTAATTTTGCAATTTTCCTTTAAAAGTTCAACAGATTACAGATTATTATTTCATATTTTTATAGGTACCGATTGTTTTAAAATATGTTTTGTCAGCTGTGATTTCTAATGTAATAAATTAACAACTGTTAGAATTAACTATATATGAGTATCTACATCTATCTATCTATATATAGTATCAAGTATGTATCTATTTAAGTGTGCACTTGAATATTTGTTTAATATTATTTTGTACATCGATAGTACATCAGCTTAATTTTGTTGTTAATACGACAATGCCCATAATAATTTATGACGTAAACTCGTAATTATAGGTATTACAATTTTAATTTGTCAAGTAGGTATATATGATTATTTTTTCCAAGATGTATTTGAAGTCTTAGTACCTATCTCTTTATATTAAGAAGATTTATAATCCTTAAATGTTGTTTAATTCAGTATAGATATATTAATCATTTTGTGCTCAATGACTTTTTTTTTATCAATATATTATTACGTTATAAGTACGGTGCTACACGTTATAACTTAGAACATCATTATAACATAACATAAAATAAAAACCTATATCTACATAAAGCCAGACTTGCATTATGTTAACAAAATAGAACTATTGTATTTTTTCGACAAAAATGCGAATAGTTTGAAAACAAAATCAAAAATCATTTCGAAAATTCGAATACGTCACCGGTAATAAAATGTCTTTCAAAATATTGCAGACTATTCTATTTTGTGTCAATAAACATCAACGGGTTTTGTTTTATTCGCGTTTTAGAATCATCTTACACCAATATAATGTCGTTATTTAGTCTTTGTATTTTCGATGATAGAAAATCATTTTAAGTCATTGGATGCTATTAATTAAAATCGTAAAACTATTAATAAATATTGCACGATTGCACGATTTTCTACTCGTATAATATTAATAAGACCAAATGTCATATTTTTGTAAATCGGATATTAGTATGTTGGTAATTAGTAAATACTTACCACCATATAACCACTTTTTAACGAGTTTCTCAATTAAAACGTTTCTTATTCTCGTGTTAATTTATTAGTGGAATATTTTTAACAGTAAATATTTATGAACCTATCTCGTTATCTACTTTCACTACATTTTCATAATTTTTAGAACTTTGGTATAAGTATTCCCAAAATAAAATAAAATTGAAAATATTAGTTTCTATTAATTGTTTTTTTATATATTACCATCTTTCTTATCATTGTCATCAAATTATGTTGTTGTTTTGTTTTATAAATCAAAGGTACCTATACAAACACTAATTTTAAATTGTGTTGTTTTTGTTTTTTTTTTTTTTTGGCGCAGATAACAATTGATTTAGTCTCAGTATTATTATGTTTTGTCACTCCATTATAAATCCGGCTAAATATAACTTAACCATATGTGATTTTAAATAAAATGATTTAAAATTAAACACGAACCATTTAAAGAAATTCATTTTTGTTTTTTTTTTTTTTTTTAATTGTTGATTGAATAAAAATTTTTTAAATGGTTTTGTTAAACGACTGTAATTCGTTTTAAAGTTTTTGGTAATGACACCTTGCTAAATATATTGTTGTGTTTAATATTGATATAAATATATAATACAATATATGTTGCACACATATTATATCAAATTATACATCATACATTGCTTATTATTTACGTTAAAATATAACCTTGAGAAAAATAAGTATAGTTGTGATAAAATACAATGCATAATACGAAATATGTACTTATATAAATCATATATAGGTACCTCCTATGTCCATTGTCCATATATATATATATTATATAGTATATATAATATACACTATATTCGACTTATAGTTTACATATTATTTTCGAGATAAATATGCGTATATATACCTAATATTATATGGTTTTATGTTTCTGTAAATATCGATCATCTTACTACCTACATATTATACTTTTCGATGTTTGGTGTTTTCAAATTTACCGGGCGAATATGAGAACAGTTTAGATACATAATATATATATATATTCAAAAAAATATCACACATTTGAATGTTATGTATGAGATTATTTATATTATTATTGATGCCAAGGGCGAGAAATGATCTGTAATCCGATTAAATTTAAATCCGAAACAGATCGAAGAAAGCCTGGTGACTGGCGTTATGACATCACGTATGTACCCATATATATATATATATATATATGTTGTGTGCATAGCTGATATTATAAGTACGTTTCACTGGTATAAATTGGGTATCTCTCTCTTTTTATATATATATTGTATCTAGTATATGAAATAGTGTGTGTGAGAGAGAGAGAGAGAGAGAGAGAGAGAGGAGAAGAATATCATTTTTAATAATGTGCTTACGTAATATTCAAAGTATCCTAGGTATATATTTTATAAGGCTTTCAAGAACGCACTAAATACGCGGGGGAGAGAGAATATATGGCGATACGAAATTTTATAAAACGTAACACTAAACGACTGTAATGTGTATATTGTGCTGTCTTTCTGTGCAATATCATACGTTATTAAATCTGCTCACCGCGGGTAAGGAATTATTAAGATAAAGTTTGAAAAAAAAACTTCATTTATAGGTAGGTACCTACTAAATTTCTAATTATGTTATCTACATTTTTTTCGCGGGTTTCTGCGCAGGCAACTATATTATAATAGTACATAATATCAACTGTGTATCAGCGCAAAGTAAGGCAAAATAAATAAACGTAAATGAAAACCATAATGTAACTATTTATACCTACCTACAAACTCCACTCTTTCTACGTCGAAAGCCGTACGAAATGTTGTCGGAACAAATTGTCGTATTACATTAGTGGTGGTCTCCATTATTGCGTATATGATATATATATACCATAATATGTAATTCACAAGTACCTATTAATATATTATTATATTATTATTTTAATTTTTAAAATAAAGATAAATCATATTTGTATTTGAAAAACGTTGCACACACAGATTCAGTATCATGACTCGTGAGTAAAAACAAATTTGTTATAAATTTAAATTCAAAGTCCAAGATTATTATTTTCTGATAATATTACAACAAAATTATAAATTTTATTAATGTAGAGCTACAACTACCTATAAATTAATGTTTTATGTAAATTATTTAAGTTACTGCAATTATTTTTAGATTTTGCCAAACAAATATTTGTAGACAATTTTCCGTTCTTCTTTTCGGTACCTAGTTATCCTTTACGCTATAAATTCTGTAGGTATCTAAAAGCATCTATGATTTTTCTATCTGAAAATTAATACATATCTACATCACTTCGATCAAAATCTAAATTCTAAAATTGAAATAAAAAAGATAACAGCCCTTCTCAATTTTTATATTATTATAATGATTTAAATTAATTAAAATAGCTGTTCTAGCTATGTAGTATACAGATTGTGGAAGTTCCTTCGGTCCTCGGAAAAGATAGTGAATTATTATATTTTTAATTTGAAAGTAAAGATAAATAATTGCATCGAAAAGGATTCTAACCAATGTTCGGTATAAAATAATGTTTAAAAAAAGCGAACTACGACAACTATATTTGTTATTTTCGTTTATAAAAGGTAGTTTTCCTATACGATTTACAAAACTACAGGACAAATAAAAATATGACCTATTTAAAGTACCAATTAGAATGTATGTATCGCTTCTCTCAGAGTTAAAAATGTAGACACGGGGTACATACTTATACATATGGACCATTCAATTCAGGACTGCAACAACGGAAATTTAACACGCACTAAAATTTTTCGTTTATTAAACCAATTAAAAACACATTAAAAATTAGTTGAATCATACATAATTTGTAGCACTATAATGTATAATTTTAGAATAATATACCTAGGTACTTGTTTATATATTTTTATAATATGTTTCCACAAAATTTTTCAATTATTGCTTAGTTACCGATATATTATTATACTATAACATACTATATCGGTGTCGTAGCCAGGATTTTATACCGGCCAGGACACTAAATATGTATGTATATCTTATTTATATACCTATATATATATATTTTCGTCCGGTTGTAACTATTCAAACTCCTCCTAAACGGCTGGACGGATTTTAATGAAATTTTTCGTGTACGTTAGAATGGGTCCTTGGATGGTTTAAATTCAATGGGATCCGGTAGTTGGCGCTGCGATCGGGTTCTAGAATTTTTTTTTAAATTTTTCATGATTTTTCGCATATCATACCATAATATAACCTCAAAATTGCACCTCCCCCCCAATATTTTTTAAATAAAAAAAAAAAAAATCATAAGCTCATGAATAATTGACCATTAAAACGTTCCGAGATGATGGACCTTCTACAGAAGTTTGTATATACCATATAGGTGGCGCTGATGTCAAAGTCTGTGTTATTTGTAAATATATAAAATATATATATTTTTAATTTCATTAAAATGGAACATGCAAAAATACTACCTAAACACGGGGGCAAACGAAGTTGCATAAGATTAAACAAAACAATGTAATCCGGACAGCGCTGGGTAATTCAGCTAGTATACATATATATATATATATATATTATAAAAACTCAATCTAAATTTATACCTTATAGGTACCTATTGTGTATGTGTACTTTTTATGAATTGTTTCAGTGGTTTTTTAGACAAATACATTGTATGTATGTATATATATATATATATATATATGCGTATATAGACCCATATCATATATTTATATAAAAATATGTGTGCGTGCGAGCATTGTGTGTACAATAAAAAAAAAGAAAAGAAAAAAGAATCGCAATTATTGCGGTCTATCGTCGTGAGGACTGGGGAAGGATGGCACGTGCCCCTTTAGTGTCCTCCTGGATACATGGGCACTGTTTGTTTTATAAATACAATATATACCTATCTATATATTTATATATATATATATATATATATATATACGTTCCATCTTAATTATATTTCGTTGAAATTGTACACGTTCATTAAACAATAATTAATTACACGTACGTATATATATACGTATATACAATATACATCATAATAATTTATAACCAAGGTTCGTTACATATTGTTATTGCGTTTTCATCACTATACGGCGAGGAAAAACAAAATTTAAAACGCGTTGAAGTATTAACATTTCGCACTTATGTAGTATACCTACTGCAGTAAACATAAATAATATTATTACCTATGTCTAAAAATATGAAACGCGTGTACGATAGAGGAAAAAGATCCAGTGACTGTAAATAATAATAACCATTGCGACGATGTACGTTTTAAATTCTTCACAGTGTATATATATATATATATACGAGTATATAGTCGTATAGTATAGTATATATATATATATATATATATATATGTATATACATATATCTACGGGCATAATATTATAAACGTACCTATATACGATTTAGTGGATTTACCCGTGGGGATTTTTTATTTAATTTTTTATACTATAGCTACAATGGTATATATATATCGTGTATTTGTGTTTATAATATTATTATGTTTATATAGTGTAAATGTATAACGAAAATGAAAACGTTTCGTGTAATAATTAATATGTACACGAATGTGCAGGTCTTCTGATTCCTCGTAGTATAACATATTACGTTTGTGCTGCAGATTTCAAAAGATAAACGGGGGATAGGTCGAAATATTGTATAATATGTCAGGATAAAAAATAAAAATGAAAAACACAACTATTACGAATTCCGTATGGGTGCCATAGCGTCGTCATCGTCCTGGACTAGCCCGTTTTGAATTTTATCTATTTATCGTTATTCTAAACACGCGTTTTTTGGGTAGGTATAAAACAACAGGCGTCCTGCACTAATCGTATAGTCGTATAATATAATGTCTAATTCCATTGTATACACACACCGTTAAATTAATTTCAAATCACGAGTGCCTGTATAGGAAATGGTTTGTGGTTTGTCTCATTTTCTCCCCCCCCCTCAGAAAATTAATTTAAAAAATATTTCTTAAATATTATGGAACGAATTGTTGAAACAACAGAAAAATATTGTATCACAATTATTATTATTACAATCGTTATAAAAGGTATTGTAAAATTATAATTTATTGGCTTTTTTTTTTTTCGTGTATAATATTTAATTAACATTTATAAATTATATTTTACGTCACTAATTGTACAGCCGATCGCTGTTAGCCATGTATGACGTAAGTATCTGTTGAAATCGCATTCAATTTCAATTTCAATTTATTTTTTAACAAATTTACGTTTGCTCTCTTCCCCTTAGATTTCTATACGTGGACAGTGGACACCCATATTCCTTGTTTGAAGCTCTTATAAAGTGCACGTTCGAGGTAAAAAGGAACCTGTCGGAATCATCACAATCAACAAGAATGATGTAATATATTGTATTGTTTGCATACCTATCTATAAATATCTGCTTATTTCCTTTATTCTTTTATAATTAAATGTTTTTTTTCTTGAAATTTTATTGAACATCCTGCATACATTATACATATAATCATATAGGTAGGAAGGAGATTTTACTGATTTTCGAAAACTGTGCAAATTTGCAAAAACCCTATTTTAAAATTGAGTGATATCTCCGTGAAATCGTTTCTTATCCCTACGGCGAAAGCGCATAATGGTACCGCAATAATAACGGGTGCTTATTGATACACAGCACAAATCATAAGATATTATACTAAGATATAATTATGTTCCATGGATATAATATTTCGTAATCGTTATCCGTACGAAATCACAACGATTTGTACGTACTTGTTATATTTTATTTTGATATTTTTTTCGTACGTTTGAATTGTGTATTGTACTGAATACCTTCCTATAATAAATCCGACTATTGAATTAAACTGTGCGTTGTGCGATATCATAAATGAGAATCGAACGTTTCATCGTAGGATATATGATAGACGATCGGACATTATTACATTTTTACTTGGCCACAATGTTTGTATAAAAACGGACATGTTTCACAGTCCACACAGAGGAGGTATCTATACTATAGTTTTTATATTTCATAGTACCTATCTAAATGTATATAGTCGTGACACTGTATATAATACAGGTATATTGAAACCCGATTTAATCGAGAGCCGAGTGAAATTATAAAACGAAAATATAAAAATAATCAATTTTCCTATCCTAACCTAACCTAACCTATATATATATATATATAGGTGGAGATAATTATATGTTCAGATGTTGAACATTCGTCTCAGCGGTCATTGAGTTATCTCGTTTTGTGCAACCTGCTGCAGTTTGCAGTAAATAGTCGTACGCCTACCACGTGGTGCGATCGCGGTGGGTTTTCCGACGTATTATGCAGCACGTGGAATGGGTACGGTTAATGGTTATACGCTGAACACTCGTGGCTGTACGCGGTGTGCTTGATTTTTTAAAGACATATTAGGTATATTATTATAGAGTACTGAAGTCCGTTCGTGTTCGGAATAATCGCGAGACTGGGATATTTTTACCCGCGTGATTAAAAGCGTTTTTTTTTTTTTTTCGCTGTATAAGAAATCGACGACCCGGCGAACTCGGCCGTGTATTAGAACGTAGGTATAATCGCGGTTCGGGTCTGCAAATAAACTCATAATCTAACGTCCATACGTAAACGAGTAGCGCGTTATATCGCGGGCACGCGCCATGCGATACGACTTTTTTTCCTAAACAATACAGCTATATACAGTAGTTTCTTGAATTTTTTTTTCATTTCTTTCCGAATACTCGTGTACTGCTGTTATTGTTTTCGAATAATTCGACGAAAACGGCACGTGTCACGCATTTATGTCCAAGTCCTTATACACACACCGTTGTATGTATTCGTGTATACAATGTTTCTTGCGCACTATGTATGTATATTGTATTTTTAAATTAATAAATATATAATATCTCATATGAAATAAAAAAATTAAAAAAAATCGGTTGTACAATATTATACCTCTATAGCTGCTGCAGGCTGCTATCTATCACAATATGTACGCGTGCAAATATATACGATTGCAGCAATATACCGTTTATTTTATATTTTGTAAACGTTATATTGTATTATAAGTATAGATACCTATACACCTATTACCTAGAACCCATCATAATTTTCAGTTTTTTTCTTATATTATTATTATTATTATTTCAATCGTTTGTTTAATTTTCTCTATACACGGTTGCAATTGTTGTAATTTTGTTATTCGTAGGTATACGCAATGCGTCATGCGTGTGTGTGAAACGCACATACGAAATCGGCACGCGTGCCCGAGTATTCGTGCGATTATCCGAAATATTCTGTTTGGAGAGCATTAATTTTGCAATATTAGGCACCATAATTATATTATTACACTCGTAAATAATGTCGCGCGATCGTTGGTCGGGTGTAAAATTACAGTCGGTCGATTTTCCGTACAATATAGTTATTGCGGGCAAGTGTATATTATGTATACCTACTTTAATTTATTTTTGTTCGGTGTAGAGCGCTTTGTCGGGCGATGGGGCACTTGCAATGGACAAAACGAACGATGACGACGTCGCCGCGTGTGGCGCTATATTATTATAGCGTGAGCTCGCGAATTTTTTTTTTTTTTTTTTTGACATACCATGTTTTCTTTTTTATCGTTTTGAAGAGACGGTTGAGGAAAAGTTCGGAGACCATACCCATGTCCTAGTATATTATATTTAACTATGAAAAATAAAAATGCCGACGAGAGAATATAATATTATAGCTGTTAATGTTGTCATCTTTAAATTCGATAATAGTAATTAACTAATAATTTGCGTATCTCATATTATATTCTGTAAAATTGTAATTACACAAAACCGTGTTGCCTACTAGACTGAGAGACGGCAAATGAAGTTATACCGACAACGCTATCTGTGCTCGGTCGAGTGCGATCGCTGTTCATCACAGCGCCCTCTGTCTGTCAATATTTGTCACGGTAGACATGATGATTTAAACGTACAGCGCACTCTTTTGCCGAATACTATCGTTGATAGTCGTGAGTATGCACGACAGCACAGACAGATGGCGGTACGTTTACCGTCAATTGTTTTTCCATTTTGCAAATAAAAATAACCTAATCAAAATTTAATTTTTTTTTTATATATTTTAACAACGTTTTATCTTTGATTTAGACCGTGGACGTATACAGGTGATTGGTCTTATTAATTATGTAAGTAAAGTAAAATACTTTTAAAAACAATAAGTAAATCCACCAAGTATTTCCTATACAACAGGGATGGGCAACTGGCGGCCCGCGGGCCACATCCGGCCCGGACCGTCTTTTGACATTTTTATCATCGAAAATTTTACTACAATTCACTTCAAATATACAGTAAAAGTGTCTAGATAAATTGTATCTTGGAGACATTTTCAATAATAAAACATATATTAAACTTAGATATTGGTTCTTATCGTAGACTTAAAATATATATTAATGACTTTGTTTCATATAATATTAAAAAATACAATTTCATATCTGGCTCACAATTATTTTAAGTTTCAAAATTGGTCCATTATCTACTTTGAGTTGCCCATCCTTGCTATACAATAATAATATCGGCCACTCACATGTATGGGTACTTGCATAAGAATTCCATTTATCAAAATGTCGGTAAATGTTTTAAAATTTAAAAATAGTTACCCTACTATTATTCCTATATATACCTATACATAATATACATATAAATATAGAATAGATATAATAAATGTATAAATGTTAAAAAACGAAGTAGGTATTGAATTTTTTTAGTTTTTACTATATTAAATATTTGTGTTTTCAAGTTTGAATTTCACAATGATGAATTTTAATTATATAATAATATTTTATAATTTTTAAATGTAATTAGGTATAAAAATTCGTCAAATTTGGTTAATTTTACTATCGATATAAACATATTTTATCAAAATTACATCGTTAGTCATTAAACGTGTAATAATTATATTCGCATATTTTGTTATTTTAAATTAAAAATTGTATGAGGAAAAATGAATGGAAATAATATGAAAGTGTACAAAAGCTTAATAACGAGAACTATTACTGTGCGTTTTGTGTAAATTATCTAATCGAAACATTTATCATTACAACGAAGTATATAATAATATGGTAAAAAAAAAAGTGTTGGGTAACGTAATGGAAGTTATACTCGTACTGTAAAGTAGTTACTTTTTTAAATACCGTTATGATAACTTCGTTGGTTATTTATAAGTAACTTTGTAAAAGTTACATTTTTATCAATTCTGTATACATATAAAAATCCTTTCTAATAATTTTGTCAAAAATCAACGATGGCACATATAATAAAAAACCTATACCTGATAATGATACATTTTAAATATACAGTTTTATTACAGGTAAGCAAAAATGTGCATGATATTATTATTACATATCATAATATTCGACTGACAAAAAAAAAGATATAGATAGTTTTGACATTTTATATTATTAATTTTAATTTTTACGGATATTTAAAAATGTTGAAAGTATTTTGAAAACATTTCAATTGTTTGAAAACTATCGTTTAACTAGTTACTTTTGAGTATAAATAAAGTAATGTTAAGTATTATTTTATTATATTTACCAATAAATTACAAAATTTAATATTTTAAATTGTTTTATTAGAATTTAAAGGGGTCGACTGTGGTCAAGTGACCGATATGCGTATATTTCGACACACGAGGTTCACGATTCGACTCCCAGGTAGCTAACGAGATTTTTCTTGATGGTGTTGTTTGGTCTCTGGTATGTAAGACGGCCATAATTACCAGATGAGTCCAATAATTTAGTAGCTATTAAGAGACAAAAACCACCTTCTCCTAATATTATTAAATATTCTAATAATGTTAGGGTTTAAGATATAAGAAGTTGTAAAACTGTACATTTTTTTTTTATTCGAATTTAAAAATAATACCGAATATAGTGTTATCATTATCATATGTATCATAATATGTTCTATGGTATTATACACCATATACTCGGTTTTTAAGGCGTACTGTATAGGCAATTTTAAAGACACTTTAATAAAAATAAAATGTAACGAATGGCAAATGTATAAATATACATTTCAAAAGTAATTTAAATGTAGACCTATGTCAGTAATATTTTCTATTAAATAGAAATATTCTTATAAATAAATAATTATTATAAATGAGGCAAAACACTGTAAAATTATTTAAATTTTGAAATGGGCGATTTTAAATAAATTGAAAAAAATTATTAGAAGTTGAGTTCTATAAGACTTGAAATTTATTTTTTTAAAGATTTAATACCAAATGACTTTATTGAAAATCATCCATGTAAAAATGTAGATAATTTTACGATATTTTACAGTTAGACACTAAAATAATTGAGTTTCTTAGAAATGTACATTTCTCGAAGCATATTAAATTGTCATGTACGGAAAAGCGGCGGATTAACATCCTAAAATACCAATTTCTGATTTTTGGTTTCATTTGTACCTATATATGAAAAATATAATTTATAATATAATCATTAATCAAGGCTGTAAAGAATATTTTTAAAACGTATTTGAGTAAGTAAAAAAAAATATTGTAAAAAGTATTTAGAGTAATACTTAAGTATTTTACATAAAAAAAATTATTTGAAATAATTTTCAAATACTTGAAAAAAATAATGTGTAGGTATATTTTATTAATAATCATATTAATATATATATATATAATGATAATTATACATAATATTTACTGATATATTTTGAACAAATTATGTTTCTGTAATATATTTATAATTATATAATCAAATGACTATTTCATTTTAAAAACATAATTTGTTCAAAATTTTAGTCGGTTATATTGATGTTTTTTTTTAATTATAGTAGCACTACCTATGTTAAATATTCTTTCGACTGAAGCACTGCTGCTTAATCATGCTTATAATCACACTATATCACACTATAATCACATCATGATTTTAAGCTTTGATCTATTAAATAAGCTTATATTATAGCTTATATGATTTTATAATAAATAAATTTTTTTTTTTTGTCGTGTACAATTTGGGAGATTTGACATTTTTATTTTTAATAATATAATATATAACATAAATATAAAATGTAAAAGTATTTAAAATAAATTAGTACGTATTCAATACCATAAAAAAGTATTTAAATAAAGTATTGGATACTCAAAAAAGTATTTGAATACCAATATTCAAATATTTTTACCTAAATACTTATAATTACAACTCGATTATAATATATATATATATTATTTATATATCTCTTTATATTCCTAAAATACTCGTAAATACAATTTCATAATAATTGTAGGAAAATTTAATTTTGAAACTGAATATTGATTCTTTTGACCAGCATTTTTTTTTTTTTTATTTGAATACATTGTATGGCGTTGTTCGTCATTAGCTCGAAAGTTATGAACAAATCCGCTCAAATGATATTTAATTTTTTTGTTAACAACTCGGGATTTCTATAGGATTCTGTTTTAACACGGATGTATTTAAACTAATGGGTTTATTACTACGGGTATTTTTAGATTTTTGTCTATTAATTTTCTTTTTTTTTTTGTACTTAAAATGACTAAGTAAAGTGGTATTATGATTTTTTTTTTTTTGTTTATTCGACACACGTATACAAAATAACATTATATATACTTATCTATGATGTAGTCGTATATAGTATAGGTATATACAATACGTTTTTAGATAAATTCACTCCAACTGAACTGTTGTACCTACGCGCGTAGAGACCTGAATAATTTAAGTGCCATTTCAATTTTTTTGCAGTTTTCATCGCACACTCCCGTCAAAAGGGAATATCATATTTTTAAAAATAAACAACACGTGTAATATTAAAATTGTACGCGCATTGAAGTTTAAAAAAAACGTCGTTTTACACTTTTATGTTATTATTTTTTCATTTTAATATGCAGAAGAAAAACACAACGTTTAAAATAAAAACGCGTATATGAATACAAAAAGTGTGCAAATACTCTAAGCACATCTTTAAATAGAAAAACACAATATACCTACATATGTTTTGTGAATATTATACAGAATATTTCAAAATTGGATATATTTTACTTTATACACATTTAATATATAACTAATACGAGTATTTTAAATTATATTTGTATTATCTTTTTTTTTTTTTTTTTTTTGGGGGGGAGGGGGTCCATTTTTAAAAGTCCTACAAATTTATATATATTAAGCATTTTAAAAAAATTTTTTAAATGATACTATAAATAAAAATTCAGCGAGTGTGCAGGAGTCCAGACACCATGATCCTCTCCTGGATGTGTTCTTGTCCTCCACTTTTACTTAACCCGATCTTTCACGTCCTCTTCAGAAGAGTCTTCACTTGTACCACCTACCTCATTACTCTATTACACCCCTATATATTTTTTGGTCTCTCTTCGCCGCTTTTTCAAAATTAAATCCAAAACTAATTCAACAATAATTTTATATATACCTATACTACCTATATATATATATATATTATTATTCTACTTGTATATTTAAATTAAATGATTTTTTTTTTTAGAAACTGCAGATGCGTTTATCAAAAATAAAATTTATATAACACCGACTTTGAATATTGTTGATATTTTGGGATCAGGTATTTATATTATGCACACAAGAAAATCTTAATATTTATATTGTTTCCTTGGACAAAATATTTGTGGAAATATTCGGAATGCAGTATAATAGGAAGTTTACATAAATAAACAAATAAAACGTCGAATTACAGCAAAAGTACGTAAATACGAAAAGTAAATAAATATAAAAAATATGTATACCGACTATACCTACGTCAAACACTGAAACTTATATAGGTAATATATAATAATATAATGATAAAAAAAACGAATGATTCTGCTGAAAGCTATAATAGACAACTTACCGTCATCATGATGTTCTTTAATGCAAATAGTTTACTAACTAGACTTACATATAGGTGCTTTAAATTTAGTTTTTTTTTTTTTTTAATGCAATTTTTCATAATCCAACTATTTTCTTTGCATTTAAATTTTAACACCAAGTATTTATACATTATAAATTTGTAAGCTATAATATGTACCGTTTTTATTTTTAACACGATAATAATACTCAACTTTTATCAAAGGTTATTTTTTATTCCACTTTTTCGTCGAAATTCAGTAGGTACCAATAGGACATAATATATAGGCATTAAAGTACCTATACCCACTTAAGTTTATATACACGAACGAAAATTAGATCAATTTAGTTAGATACTATAGATACACATATGTATATATATAATAATTATTACATATTTTCGGTACATACCCATCATAACGTAGCCATAATATAATACATTTTTCGTTTTTTTTTTTTTTTTTTAATGTATCTACACATAGATATCGTAGTGTATATCGGTACCTGGCTAAACTTAAATTATTATATTTTATTTTAGATATTATGTACAAAATAATGTTGAATTTTCCATTTTGAAACATTCTGTAGTACGCTCTTTTGGATTACGTCGTGGTGAATGTCATCCAAATATTTTATTACGCGTAGCATTTTGATTAGGTACACAACAGTTTTAAATGTCATGGACGATCGTGTTGATTAAAATGTGTATAGAAATATTAGAAACGTTATGAAAAATTTGTATTTCTGTGTCCTGGTGTTAAGAGTATAATTTTATTGACAATATGTTATATAGCTGGTAGGTACCTACTCGTTGCTACACTACACTATTTATTAAAAACAAATATTTTAAATTATCATCAAATATATACCTTAATCGGTACAACACATCTAATATAAACAATAATAATGAGTAGATATTTATATTTTACTCATTCATTCACGCTTTTATGTAAATATATAGGTTAAATAAATAAATAGGTACATAATATTATTATGTTATTATCATTATTATCATCATCGATTTTTTCTATTATTTAATTTTAGTTTATTTATCACTGCAGTAGTTGTATTGACAGTGCAAGGTATTCGCGTTTAATATTCTATTACATTATTATTATTATTATTTTTCTATCTACCTAATGAAAATAATAATTACCACTACAATATTATTTTATTAATAATGATATACTTTAATAATATTGGTACACTGGAATATGCTACGAATAACTTACTTTATTTTATTTTATTTTTTTAAATAACCTAAATACCTATCATTTTGGAAATATACTACTACTGAATATATAAAATATGTTAGTAAACACGGAATTCTTTCATGTAGTTTAATTTAGAATTATGTTGTTTTTGAACGAGCACATTTTGTTATAAAATTTAAAATATTTAATATTTCTTGTTATTGGTTTGTACAATATTGTATACAATATAAGTAGGTACATGTAACAATTATTGTAACTTTTTAAAAACCTATAAAAGTGACTATTATTTAAATACATTAAAAAATAAAACCAAGTAGATATTAATTAAAAAACCATTAAGATATCTATTAGCCGGATTAGCCAATATATACACTCAGAATTGTATTGATTTAGTTATTGTACATTCCGTATAAACTCGGAAGTTCATATATATATATATATATATATATATATAAGAGAGAATTCATTTAAAGGGAAATTGGCTTTTGACGTTTGATTTGTGATGTGGTTTTTCCCGCAGAGAAACAAGTAAGTACCTATTTAGTATACACATAAAAGTATATAATGGGCACTGGACGTGGGATTGATACTTTTAGAGAATATTTTCACTTTTTACTGGGAATAATTCATAATAATTGATTTAAACGAGATCGACTTTATTTTTTAGATATTGACTCGATGTTTTCAATTTAAAATAATAATGTTATTTAATATATTATCCAGTTGACTGCTGAGTGGTGATAGGTTAATATAATATAATGTATTTTGAATATGATCAAATTTTGTTGTATAATGTACATCGATTTTCAGAGAATGGCTGGGAGAACGTGTTGAAAATGTTTCCATGTTTGTGTAAGTTGTAGGTCATATATTATAGATTAATGGAAAATGGTATTAAATATATGTTTTGTATATTAATTGCAGTATGTCTATAAAACTATAGATAATAAGGGATTTGGTATACATATTATAGCGTGTACCTATTGTGTAATTACAAATTGGAAACACTTTGTAAATCTTTTTTTTTAAGGCAAACTCCCATTTTGAATTATGAATTATTTTTATTCGTAGTTTGTAATAAATCTTAGTGGTAAAATAAATTTTTAAGTTAAAAATTGACCGAGTCATTTGACATTTGAAATTTAAAAATATCGATTACCTATCTTAAAATTTGAAACAGCTCTAACATGGTCAATTTTGGAATTGGACAATGATACGACAAAATGACTGACATTTTTTTTCATATCCAAATCAGCCGTCTATTTTTAACGATAAATTTGAATAGAAATATTTCTTTACAGTAATTTTGTCCAAAACCCAAAATTAACTGAGTTAGAACGGCTTCAAATTTTAAAATAATTGGTAATTTCAAATTTCAGACTGCTGTGACTCGGTCAATTTTTAATATAAAAAGTGGATTTTACCACTAAAATCAATTAAAAACTACGAATAAAAATAATCCATGGTCAAAATGGGAGGTCGCCATTGAAAAAAAGTTGTTGTGCGCATGCTTGAAATTAATTAATGACTTAAAAATAGTTTAATTATTTGAAGAAGTGTATAATTAAATTTGTTAGAAACCTAGCCAAAAAAACAGAATTCAAATATAATGAATGCGAATCTGTGTACATTTATGTTTCCAATTAGCGATTACACACAGGAAATTAAAGTAAAAAATACATTTAAAAATTTATCTATTAATATTGTAAGTATAAATATAATAATATCTATAATATTGTAATGTATAATATATTAAGTAATGGTCCCATGTAAATATTATTTATTTGTACAATTTAATTGAAAATATTACTTTTCCATTTTGATTAACTTGCAAATGTTGCAGAAAGATGAAACCAAAAAATAAACTTAAAAGAATAACATATTGTATTTGTTAAAAAATCATCTTTTTGATTTTTTAAATAATTATAACTCTATCTAAAAATGTATCGAAAATATATTTATTTAGGTATCGATAAACGAGCACGTGGGACACTATTGAAAATATTGTTAATCTATCACATATTTTTTCTTTTGTATTTCCGTAAGATTTTTGTAGTTTGAAAGTTTATAAAAATGAAAGATCGTATAGGTGTAGTATGAAAAGGTTCTATACATTTCCATCTCGTGTTTTCGACATTTTGAGGAGAGCGTTTTTAAGATTATTGAGCGTTCATATAATTATTTTCACTTATTCTATTGAAACAGAATTTATATCAAATTTTAAATGAAGTTCCACTTATATAAAAAATATCAATTAGATACTATAGTTCGAATTTATAATCAATCATTAGTGATTTACTATGTAATAAAAAAAATTTGTATTACGAAAAAGTTCCATCATAGAATTATCTTACGGTAGGTAAGAATGTTTAGGAATGTTTTAAGGTTGGTTTTATATAGATATTGGTTTCAGATGTACCTACCTCGCATTTAATAATAATATTAAAAATTATTTTAAAGCTGACATCTTGCAACATTTGGAAGCACTCAAGAAAAATTTCGTAAAATACTTTGCAGAAGACTTTAAAGAAAAACTCGATTAAAAATCTTTATTCGTATGATCAAGAAGTTCTAGAAGACGTGGAAGACAAATTATCGTTCATCGATACGACTAGTGATAGTTCAATGAAAGACGTATTTAAAGACAAAACATTGAATTCTTTTTGGTTATCATCAAAAATGAAATACCAATGTTTTTCAAGCAATTATTACAATATTTAATTCCTTTTGTCATTACTTATATCTGTGAGAGTGAATTTATTGAACTATACTTTATTTGAAAAATAAGTAAAATAAGACTCGATAATTAAAATTATTTATAAGTGAAAATAAATTCAATTTAGCTTGATTTTGATGTTTTAGTAGTAAATAACAAACAACAAATTTCATATTAAATTTGAAAATTAATTTTTTTTCTCATCATTTTACAATACAATAAAATTCATTTTTATATTAATAATAATAAAAGGCATATTGTAAAAAAATATTAATTTTTAGCTCATTTTTATTAACTCGCTTAGCTTTAGAATTTGGGTGGTACACTGATCATAAAAATCTTAAGTGGTACTCGATAATAAAAAGGTTGGGAATCGCTGACATAGTATACGTACTATATGGTATAAATAGACATGTTAGAATTTGAGAAATAAGTGGATGTAAAACTGTACATTTTTTTTTATTAGAATTTAGAAATAATATCGAATATACCCATACAAATGCAATGTATTAAACACCATACATCCGGTTTTTAAGGGGTACGGTATAGGAAATTTTAAGGACACTTTAAGAAAAAGAAAAATACGATTGGAAAATGTTTAACAGGACGTGTAGCCGTATTTGCTGTCTCCGTCTAACCAACTGATAATATGCGAAATGTACGTTGAACACTCTTATCACATTTTTTTCATTTCTAATATTACAGTAAATTAACCTATTACCAAATTTATAGACATGATCATTATTTATGCTGTACCGTCGTTTTTTTTTCTTACAAAATTAAAAAGTTCAACTATTTTAAAAGCTGGTTAATTTAAATTGATATATTTCTCTAAGAAATTAAAATTTCGGTCAAAAACGACGCTATGGCATAAATAATAATCTATTGTAAATACATTTTGTAACAGGTCAATTATTTACTCTGATATTAAAAACGAAAAAGTTGTGCTGAACGTAAATTTTTTATATTATCAGTTGGTTAGACATAGACAGAAAATATGGATATCACGGTATCTTGAATACATTTCAAAAGCAATAATTTAAATGTAGATCTATGTCAGTAATATTTTCTATTATTGCTTATAAATAAATATGTATTGAAAATTATGTACGCAGTTGTGTAAACGGCACGGAAAGCCCAAATTAGTGCCCCAATAAACCAAAAATATACCCCTCTTCAAAAAAATAAATTTAACCTCCCCCATAATATATTCCGGACCAGCACAAGTTTTTGACGTTTTTTTTTAATCACTCATCAACTTTTTTTTTACGTCCCTTAATGATTTTGTACTACCCGTGCCAAAGAACTATAGCTGCGCACACCCATGATGGTAGTAGTATATAATCAATGGTAGTATATAATCAACCTACGTCAACAAATTTATACCCACTATTAATATTTTTTTATCGTACAAACACACTTTACTTGGTGCAGTTTAATGATCATTGTTGTTTGTGTGTAGGTATCTATATATTATATAGTTATCACTCGAGTTATAAAACCTAGGTGTTAAGCACGTGTTGCGCGAATGGAGGATATTTAGGTAATATTATATTATGATAACGCATAAGCTGCTAATGACTTACCTACCCATTATCCATTGTGACCGTATAGAGGTTTATGACATTATATAGGTACGTAATCCTTCTTTATTTTCAGTTTAGATCCTTTGCCTATTTAAATACAGTCGTTTAACTCATTTATATGCAATTTTAATACGTTTATTTGTTATTCGTTGCATTTAATGGTATATATTATATACATTATACACGTATAGGTAATTAATTTTTATCACACAAATGACCAAACATTAGTAGTGTACCTCTGGATCATGTTATTTTATCATTTTTTTTTTTTAGCACCTATTATTGTGCACTCGGTTCCATAATAGTATACCTAATGTCTTTGCATATTGCTATAACTCGAAATTGCTACCTACTAATGTACTATACACTGGGTTGCAGAAATAAAAAATGCAAAAAAAAAAAAAATATATATATATATAACATAATAAATATATAATCATACCTATCTATTATGTTAAATGTTTTTATATTTTTTAACCAATTAATAATAATAATAAAAAAAAAATAAATAGTTAGTTTTACTTTTTAGTACTAGTATACTATAAACAGGGTTGCAAAAAAAATAATGTAAAAAATATATATTATACAGTCATATACCTATACCAGTTTATAGTAAAAAGTTGTTAATTTTAAACATAGTTTTTCAAAACCATTTTAAATTGTTATATTCAGAACAAAAAAAAAAGAAAATAATATTGATTTTGTTTAAAACATTAATAGAAAAAGCATATTTCGTTTAAAACAACATTTTTAGTAAACTAAAAATAAAAAAAATACATATAAATGATAGGTAGTTTGATATAGGTCTCAACGAATGATAAAAGTACCAAAGAACTAATAATATGGTTCATTGATTTTTGACCTTCTATACTCCAACCAAAATCATTTTGCCATTTTAAATACATCAATTTGGTGTTAAAGAAACGTGTTTTTCAAACCTGCAATATTATTTTAAATAGTTCTACATAATTGTATACCTATACCTAATTATATAAAGATTTAGAATTATATAAAATTATATATTTTAATAATAAAATGCCAGAATTAAATAAATTTAATAGAAAAATATATTATATTATATTATAATATCTTAAGCTTGTAAATTAAATTGTGAGTAATCTCTAAAATATTGTAAATGTTTTCTAATCGGTTGGCATACGCATATGATGTATATTATAATATAAAAAGAATCTTGACACTGTTTTAAATGTTCATATTTAATATATAAAAATGACCATATAATCGTATATCTCCGTAATTATCTTAATAATATATTATTACGAGTGTATGTATCAGTGTCGTTTGTGTTGCCTATACATGTAAACCGCATCGAAGGCTTGATGATGTGCATGTTAGCTGCAGCTATTTAATAATCGACTATCCAATAATAAATAAATTACTCGTCCCGATATTACGAATTACAAAATGTGTATATTATAGGCACAACGCAATTATTTAATTTATATGCTTGGTTTTGCAACAATCATTTACAAAATGATGGGATGATTACCTACTATACGCTTATATAGTTAACGGTTGGGGAAACATAGGTATAGTTAGAGAAAATAGTGTATGAAATTAATAATAAAAAAAAAAAAAAAAAAAAAAAAAAAACAATAAAGTTGTAAACACGAAAAGACGATGATGAAAAAATCTTTTGATTCGTTATCGAACAACAAAACACAACGAGGAAGTTATTTTTCTCTTTCCATGTACAATGTACATATATAATGAAGTAAAATTAAATGCCTTCGGAGAATGTACCCCGCAGTTTTTTTCATATACATATAGTAAATCCGTAAAGGAAAAAAAACGCAAGATGTCCAAGATTAAAAATATTATTTATAAATGTTATATATATATATATATTGGTTATAATATATTGAAAAAAAAAAAAAAAAGTTTTTATTCTTATTTGATTTTCACTTGCGAGAACTATCGATCGGTATTATCCATCCATATTCAATATTATTAAAGTAACAATAATTACCTACACTATTTTTTTGGATAAGAATATTATTTGAAATTTACATTAATTTTGTACAAGCGCAAGTTATACTATAATGTATAATGCGTATAGGTACATGACGTATAGTGCACACGCACACGTATACGTATCCATTACGAAATGAAAATCCCAAATACGTATTTTATGTGTGTGTATTGGTACAACAGGTATCAATTATTATTAACGAGTGTTTTCGCAACAAATAGCATCCAGTAAATTGTGCGGTGTGTACCAAAACACGAATCACGAAGTGTTTTCGAATAAAATGGATAAATCATTATGGTAATTATATTTTACAAAATATTGAAATTTATGATTAGGTAAGTACGTTTTTTTTTTTTTACATACTATTAAATTATCGAGATCTTCACACCGTAATATAATATATAGTACTTGCACGCTTTATATACTATACATGGGTACTTCCGAAGTTTTAAAATATCATACGTAAGTTGATTGAACCGTATTGGTATTCGACGCATAGACAATAATAATAATTATCAATAGGAAACGAGACAAACAAGTTATAGGCTCGTACTTTTATACTCATAAATTTTAATTTAACGTTTATCGTACATTTTACGATTTACGCCGAAGTCAATAACTAAACGTATGCCAGGAGATTATAATTCTCGTATACAGAACACTTTTAATCGAATAATACACGGTAACTTGTAGCATTTATACGTATGTAGGCTTATACTAAATACATATGCAGTGCTCGAAGTGACAAAAAAATAAATCGTGGAGGGATGCCAGATGAATATTACTCAAAACATTTACATTTTTTAATCAAAATTCTCGTGAAAAATAATCGACTGATAACAATAATAAAATGTAACTAAAAAACTAGTTGTTTGTTTTAAACTATATATAGTAGCGAGATACCTACTCAAGCAATCGTGCGTAAATTATACTTTACCCAGTATAAGATACTCGTAAATAGTAAAACCAGTTTAAGCATAATATTCAAGTACAGACTAATTACTTATTAAAATCAATGTATAATGTTTTTCTGAACTTAAAATAATGCGTTTATACAGAAATCAAAAAAAAAAAATTTTTTTTAAATAATAAATTAATATATAATCGCGTAATTCGTAAATTAATAACCATTATTTTTTTTTTTTTTTTTTTTTTTTTTTTTAGTTGAAACCATTTAAAAGTATCTTTTTTTTAGAACCTAGTTATCTAGGCTGTACATTTTCAAGTCGTCTAAAATAAACTATATACGTATTTGAAAAGTTCTTCGAAATTCATTCAAACCGCTTTAATTACTGGTCTTCAGGATAGGTACCTACCTCATCTTTCAGTATTTCAAATTTAACCATTTCAAATAAATAAATTTGCAAGTATACCAATAATAGATACTATGTATATAATTGTTGTGTATATGAATAATATATTAGATTTAAAAATACTTATTTTCGAATATTCGATGATGTATATTTATGGACAAATAAGTGGCAAAAATGCTATTGAAAATAGACAAGGAATGGCTTCAATCATAGCATTAATCTAATTATCTATATTGGGTGCATACTATATTGTAACACTATAATACTCGAATAATAAAGACAAACTCACTTGCGCTGCTATTAATGAACCCCTGATATAAATCGTTCAAACTGTTCGCATCACCGGACATAACTAAAACATAAAAACAATACAAATTATGTTTTTTGATAAAAAAAAATGTAACACCAAAGGACGAACAAAAGTTAAATGTAAGTTTGCTTTTATTATAATATTGTCTAAAGTTTTATAGACATTGTTGATGCATAATATAATTTATTTTATTGATGTAAACGTTATTTTATAAATATTGTGTTACGTTATCTGGACCAAACTCGTTTATTTAGTAAAGACAAAGGTTTATAAAATTAGACGATATATTGTAGTATATAACGATGATTTAATATAATAATATATTATATAAAGCATAGTAATTGTTTTGTTTTTTCTTACCAATTAAATTAATCAACGATTTCGATGATCAGCTGATTTTGATTATTAAGTATATTAACTAAACCTATTAAATTCGACGTTGAAGTATTTCATAATTCGTGTTTCGATAAAAGCTATTTTAAATAATATTATAATGCATGTGAAAAAATGATCATCAAAATAGTGTATATTACTATTTATTCATCTGCTAACGTTTCTCGTACGATCTCGTCATTCCAATATATTATGCATGATATGCATAATATGCATTGCATATACAAACTATTATAGTATACATTTTTAATTATCAGGTAAATTATTTTGTATTTGGGTAATTTATTCTATGACGACAGGGGTTGATTTGCAAATATTTTCAGCAAACTATATTTGCAGCCCAGATGGATAAACCCCGCCTCGTTTATAATTTACTACGTTCATTTATTTTTCAAATTACTTTTTGAATATTAATGGAGATTTTTGTTTTGTCATTATATATATATACCGAATAGACGAATACAAAAAGTATTTAAGGACAAGTCTCGACAATGCACAGAGGAAGTGAATGTTGGATACCATTGTCCCATTAAATTTATACTTTAGTCGTAAACCAGTTTTATATTATTGTTTTAAATTTAAAAATAATAACAAATCATATACAGATAAGTGCATTTTTAAGAACGATTTTTGGACGAAGAGTTTTTGGGTGTAGAGGTATTTTGATAGAAAATTCGTTTTAATTGGTATTTTATAGAGGTCATTTTCGATTTCTTCAGTAGTTTTCTGTAGCGTAAAAGAGAACTATATGTACTAAAAATAACAGAAAATAAATAAATTACACCAAATATTTACTGTAACATATTGACGTCGTAAACATTTAAAAACTTTTTGATTACTTTTCAATAATTTTTATACAATTTTGAACTTTAATTGTTGTATGGTGTATGCACTTTTTTTGGTTAAAAGGAGTTGAGTAGGTTTTCGGGAAAATATAGTTTTGATAAGAAATTTATTGTAGTTAGTATATTTTAAACAAGTTAGGAAAGCCCACTCTACGAGCGTGCTAAATTCCCGGTTTCTAAACATATTTTAAACAATAAATAATAATTCCATAAACAATTTGATTAATCTTTTATACACCTACCTATTTTGGTATATATAGAAACCTGAAACTAACAAAACGAATACAAATAATTTGTAAAAAATAATAATAATTCACACAATTATTATTATATATTATATCGCGATATTGGTAACCACAGAAACGAATTGTAAAGATAGACGGACGTAAAATATACAACAATTAATACCTATATTTTTTTTTAAATATTTAACAATATTACGAAAGTTTGTTATTTATTTGACTTATTACCAAAAATACTTGTCTGACGGGAAATTTATCATCTTTCCGATATGCCAATCTATCCCATGCACAATGATAATTGATAACTAAAAATATATTATATATTAAAGTGTATATAATATAGGTGCACCTTGGTCATAATATTATAATAATAAGTTTTAGTAACATCTTATATACCTATTAAATTGTATTTATAAAACAATTAACACCTTATATTATAATAAAACCTTAATTTTGTATTAACAACTAAAGATAAAATAACAATAATAAAATAACTACTTCAGACAAATTTCAATAGATACATTTATTTTATTCCTAAATTATTATAATAATATGAACTAATAAGAATATTTTTAGTTATTACTAATTTGGTTATAATTATTATGTATAGTATTTTAAAACAATATCATCAATGTTTAAGATAATAACTAATAATTATTTGAAAATAAGCGATTATTAATATATAATATATATTATGATGTAGGTACCTACCTAATGATTAATGAATTGAATTTTCGGCTATATTAATTATATTTATATTATATTATGTAGCTTAAATATTGACTTACCGGTATATTCTCATTTTAAAGTACTTGATAACAGTAATTATTATCAATAGCGTGAGTTTTTAAGTCATGTAGAAAATTACCAAAAATACCACACTACTAAATGCCAAAACTAAAATTATATGTATCAAAAAAAAAAAAAAAAATGACATAACGTCTGGTCTTTATATATTATACGTATCGATTGTACAATAAACGTTTATGAAAAATGTATATGAGACAGTATTATCGTTTATTTTACACTATTTCGAATTTTCGAATGATCGGGAAGCAACGATTTTCGATTACATCATCATCATAGTAGGATATATAAGTACTAAATAATATTATATTAGATGAACATTATTTTTTTTTTTGCTGCAACGAAATTTTAATTTTTATATCATAGTTTTTATTTAATAAAAAATAAACATTTGAAAAGGGAAACGTGCCCCTTTCTGGGATCCAAGATTGTGTAGATAGGTTTTTACTTAAATAAATATTTATTTTTTGAATTTGAATATTTTGAATGATTAATTCATTAGATAATTAAATAATGTATTTCATAAAAAAAAGAATGTTTAGTAAATCATACATTATCTCATTATGTACCTACTTGACAAGTATACAATGAGTGGATTTTTTTTTTAAATTTGAGTATTTAAAAAAATTTTGACGTAATTAAAAATTTTTTATTATATAGTCACATTATGGTACTTGTATAAAATAATACCAACATTTCGGAAATTAAGTTTTACTGACACTCAAATTAGAAATGATGTAAAATTTTTTGTCTCATTGTTAAACTGCAGTCTCTGCTTCATATACACATTTGATATTTTTAAATTAAAAATTATTCTTACGTATTGATCAATTAATTTGCGATAAATTTCAATTATAATTATAGCAATTGAAGTAATGTCTATATATATATATATATATTGATTTTGTACTATATCTTTATTATATATTATAGATATCTTATTATATTTAAATGCATATAATGTGATGTTTTATCATTCACATAGTATATTATAATGTAGGTACCAGGTACATTGTACTTTTCAAATATGTTGTTAGTATAAAATACCCATTGACGCAGATATAATATTCATTGCTCGTCTTATATTTTTTAATCATTTACAAAAACTAAATACTATAATAAATTATTACAAATAATATTTAACGCGTAAAATATAAATTCAAATAACTCATTTATTAAAAATACATGTGTCCTAAACACATTGTCAACATCATTTTTACATTATAATTTATAGCATATTTATTCGATATTAATCTGATTTTTTTCTTTATAAAAAATATTAAGTTATTATTATAGAGTTTTAAAAGGTGCTGGCTTAAAAATAAATATTTTAATAAAAAAATGATGTATATATATATAATTATGTACATGATTTTTTACAACGAACACTACCTAGGTATATTATTGTTGCTAGTATATAATAATTAGTTTTTTTGCATTGTTATATTATGTTTGGTGATATAACAATAAAGCTCGTGTACCGAGGTGGATCTCTTTTTGTATACGTTGGCGAATAGGTTTTATTCTGCGGCGGAGAAAAAAAAATGCAAATCATTTCATTTCGTTAATAAATCTACGTCATACTCATATTGATTAATCAAATTCTATAGGTTAAGGTTTTATTAAAATATGTCCATGATTTGTGGTAAAATTCAAAATATCCGAAAATTTATCATAAAAAGCCAACAAAATACAGGGAAATATCGGTAACTGACAAATATATAACGATTACAAGGAATTAATTCTGTATCACTCATAATAAAAGGCCATATATTATTAAAATTATTCATTTTTGTACCATAAGTATGATGAATTTTGATTTTAATCGTTCAGGAAGTTTTGGTATGGATAGGTGCGTGTAGCACAGTTTTACAAATATAATATATTGCGTACATCGTCTCATAAAATGTTAATATTATTTTCTCAAGGACTCAAAAAATGAATGGTATATCTATATATAATTTACGTTGTTTAATATTTGCCCTCACTGGTATCGAGAAACTATAGTCTGAAATTTATATACAATTGTAATTCATAGTTCAGACGATTAAACGGTTTTATTAGCATTTTTTTTTATTTCCGGTAAAATTATGTTATGTTAACTATTACAAATTAAAATATAATAATATTACGTGTTTTGTAAATTAACATAGTGAATCTTCCGTGACATTAAACCTGATGCTTATCAGAATATTATTTTAAAACTATAATGTGCTAGTTTTGTTTTGTAAAATATTAACTCTTCCTAGAGCTTAGTAACTTAGGAGAATATTAATAATACATTTTTAGTGAAGGTAAAATCTAAATATAAAACAAGTAGTTGTTTATTTTTTTTTTTTTTGTACTATGATTAACACCTACATATTGTGTTATAAAATGTCTCCATACCGCATGATAAACGATAACTATATATTTTACTAATCTATTATCGATTGTTCATTAAATTTAATGTTTGCGAGATTGAAAGAAAACCAAACATTTTTCCAAGTATATATACTATATAGTACGGTATATATAGTATATAATGTACATATTATAAGAAAAAAACTCGAGTTGAACGTTTAAAGCCATATTATTGTATTGAAATTATACTTATTTATTGTCTTATAAAAACAATAATAAATCCCTACAGGTGATGAATTATTAAATTTTTACAGTGGAGAATAACTAAAATAGGTATACCTACCCTTATTTGTACTTGGCTTAATTTTGGGATTGCGAGTGCAAATATTGATTATGTAAGAACAAACAAACATAATGTGTATAGAGAACATAATATTTTTGTCGGATTATACGATAATCATTCTTGTACGTTTATACCAGATACCAGATATAGGTATTATATATATATATATATATATATATATAGAGTGTTGTAAAAGTATTGAACCAAAGCACATTACGTATAAATAATAATAATGTTCTATACTTTTTAAACACTCTGTATATATATATATATGTAAATCGTATTGTTATTTTAATAATTAATATTTTAAATGAAATGAATAATTAAATAATTATAATATATCCATTGTTATGATTTTTCAATTTACAAAAAAATGGGAGGGAGAATTATAGGGTATTAAACGTAACATGATGCTAGAATTTAAAATGAAATCGTGGTTTGAATTGTATGAAGGAAGTGATTTCAATGGTCATTCGAATGTCAAGGAAAAGGGGGAGTACAGGGACAGGAGAATTGTTTAATTAATTTCAATTTAATTAATTGTCAGACGAAAGACTGCACGCAGTTATGCGCCGTGTCCTTGTAATAGTTTAACAGCAGCTTAACGACGCGCCGCTGCACCTGCAGGGTTCGTAATTCATCCCTATGCGAGAATATTTATAAAGCATAGGAACAAAATAAGGTATATACAGGATAATTACAATCGGAGCACAAAAAATCATACGAATTTAGTTGCTCAGCGGGTTATATAGTAACAATAATATAATAGGTATGTGTCATTTGTACAACTCTATAATCTATATTTATTATGTTTGTGATCAAACTGCAATTTCGAACGGAATTTTTGACATATTTTATATTACATATACCTAGTTATTTCCTTGAGCTAATTCGAATCGTGTTTTGTAAAACACCTCGATCATCTGCCTACTGCAGAATAATGATATGATATTGTCGACAAACTTGATAATATCGAATAGGTACAAATCGGGCGGACGTATGAGGTTAAATGATTTTTTGCTAATTTTTTTTTTTTTTTGCTACGGAGTTACAATAACAAAAACTTCAGGTTTTAAATTAAACAATTAAATATAGTAATTAAGTGGGTCAGTGATTTTCGGTGTAAAGTTGTATATGTTCAAGGCATTTTACGTTATTATTAGAACGAAAATCTTGTGTCACTTTATCTAGAAATTATATTTAAATATAGATAAAAAAAAAAAGCTATCAGAAAAAATCGTCCCCGAAACAACGTGATGATATTGATTATAACATAACTATAAGAGATTCCATTAAATACAAAATAATATGTTACAAGTTTTGTATTATAATACCCACGTATAATATGTGACTATTGACCATGCATATATGATTGTATTTTATAGGTTTTCAACGCCCATACAATTATTAGTCTTTACGTACAAATTAATAGACCGGAAAGTAAAATGATTTTTTTATGAACGTTTAAGTATATTGGCATACATTAAGTATTTTTATGAATAAACACCAATTGGTTAGAAATCATAAAAATATAATACATACGTTTCATATATGATAATTAATTAATTATTACTTAACAGTGATGTAATTAAGGCCTGGTCATATAAGGATGTATATTTAATTCTTACAAAAATACACATAGTTATAGACATATATTTATAGTTTTATTTAGGAACTGGTTTGTGCGTCTGTAGTATAGAATAATTTCAATCTTTCGGTGAATTGTCAATATATAGCTAAACCGTATATTGTTGATTCCGCATCACAGAATATTTATAATTATTATATTTGTAACAGAACATCGGAAATTCACAGGGTTTTATACTTTAGACATACCTATAGTGATAATCAAGCAGGTTTTTAATCTTTTTTGATTAATATACTTTTTTTATTTGTTCTAGTGTACTAGTTACTAGCAGAAAAAAAATATAAATTCTCTCGTTTATCAAAAAAAAAAAAAAAGAAAAAAAGAAATATATATATATATACGAGTATATAATATACACTTTACAGTCTATAAATATCTAGAATGTAGTTTCGTGTACTTTTGAAATGCGTTGAACATTTTTTCGCCGTATAGTTTTAATTCAGTTAGAGAGTCATTTGAAGAATTTGAAGAACAAAATCCAATTATCTCTGTAGGTGTTCAGTCTAGTCTTTTATTCGTTCTCGCAGTGAGGGGTGTATTTTTAGAAAACAAATAATATCCGAATTATGTATATGTAGTTAAAGTAAATATTTAATTTAATAACAAATTTACTAGTGCTTAATTCAAGGATTCGAGAATATCTTATAAAACAAACAGGGATAATAAATGAATTACTATTATCCTGTATAATATTCCTTATAATGCTTAAATGGGTTTTATTAAAAGATTTGTAGAAGATTTTGTAGGTCAATTTGTCTTTTATTTGTGATTTTATTTACGGTTATTTCTCGTTATTGCAAAAATTGTCTCTAAACATTAAGCCGTTTCAAAATGACAATAATAGTTCATATATGGTTTAATATGTACTTCTGCTTATAGGAAAATGTTACGAAAAAATAGAAGGGAATGAGATAATATAGGACTTATACATACATGTATGATATTCAAATCATCCTCATAATCAACGCACTCTTATAAGTTTAATTATACATAGTTACATTTTCATTACCTATTTCATTTTATCCTTTAGTGAAAAAATGCATTTTCAATTCATATTAGTTTAATTTTATTTTTTAAATCGTAGTTTTATAATTGTTTCGATTATTTATATATAGTTATTATAGTAGTACATAAATGTTTTATTTTTGCATGGACAGTTTGCAAATAATATTCGTTTTGCTATTAGTTCTGAATATTTTTTTTATTTTAGTTCATTTTTTCGTCCTGATCAGTTAAAATAATTAGGTACATACCAAAAAATTAGTCACATATCTGATATCTATGTTGACACGTTATTATATATTTTATACATGTTTGTAGAAAATACGCGTTAATTCAAATTGTTATCACATATAATTTATAAATGAATACAAGTACCTAACGTTATTATTGCCTATATTATTGCATAGGTATGTATCGTATCGTATGTTATAAATATAATTTATCGTTGTTGTATTTTTGTATTTTTTTTTTTTTTAAACATACTATAATTTTCAAAATTTGCTTCATTAAGGCTGACTGACCATAAGTACATAATATTATTTAGAGTATTATTGTTTAGTGTATTTATTTTTAATTTGATACCTACTTGTTTGTTGTGTAGGTATATGTTTTTTTTTAATGTAATGATATATAACGAGTGAATTATACAGATATTATATTATATTATAATATACTATTTATGAAATTTAAATTATGTTTAGATGTTTATATCTTGAGTATATAGTGGAATATTTTTGAATTAAAATTGTTATGCTAAATTGAATTCTAAGTGCAAAATGTGTAAAAGTAATGAAATGAAGGAAATGAAAGAAATTAGTACTTATTATACAAAATGAAGAGATTCAACCGGTCAACTTATTATATATAGGTATAAACTAAAATATTTACGATATCAAAAAAACTCAAGACATCAAGACATGCCAGTCTGCAGTTCATAAACAAAATTCATTTTTACGCAGATACACAAACTACGAATAGTTAGACGAAGGACATTGTTGTATAATAAGTTACACAACATTATATACCCAAGTTCGATACCATGTAAAATGTAGGTACCTAAGTTTAATTTTTCCTCAATAGATAGCATACGACACCATATCTATATTTTTGGTATATAGAAACAATATGTTTATGTAGATAACATTATTAAACGACACGTGTGCCAATATTTTAATCCAAATACGTACATTTGATAACGGAACTAAAAACTTATAACGATTAGAATATTGAGTTGATGTTATTATTGTACGTAATATGGAGGATTTGTGTAAATTAATGGGATATTAATTTGCTTGCGGTTGCCACTTTATTACACCTTTATAGTATATTCATCTAAAATATAATCGGGTATTCAGCTATTATATTAGCCACAGTATTAAATATATTTGCCTATAGCCTATATGCGTATTGCATATATACTTAAGATGATTTAATATTTTGTTAATATTTCGTTTTAATATCACGTTGTCTGTAATAAAAAAAAAAAAATCCGTCAAGCAGCTGTCAAATAATATGCGCTTATATACAGTATATTCGAGAAACATTCTTCACCAATTTGAAATTTGTTTATTTTATTTATGAGGAAATGTTTTTAAAATATTCACATTTTATAATTTTGGTTTTTAGAATTGCGCATACTCGTATACGCTACATTAGATATAAAACTTTTGTTTTTAAAATAGAAACAACACCCTATAGAGGGAGCCTATTTGAATCTATCAAAAATTAACTGAGTATAAACGTTTCAAACTAAATAAAAAAAATAAAATCATTTTTTTGTATTACTCGGTCAATTTTCATCAATTAGATTTGGATGGGCTGATTGTATTCGAGCAATTTTGACACATCAGTCCGTAAACCCAAACCAGAAAAACGCAAAGTCGACCGAATTACAGTGGTTTCAAACTCGAAATACATCGATTTTCTTTTCAATTTGAAATATTTGTAAAATTCGGTCAGTTTCTTGTATAAACTATAAAACCCATGAACAACGTGTGAAAATGATTTGAAAATTGTCGATACCTATACCCGAATCTGGTGTCGATAGGTAACGACGAGTATTATTCTGATATATATGAAAAAAAAAAGTTGTACCAATGTCAGAGGACTGAAAATACAAAAAAAAAAAAAAAAAAAAATACAAAATCAAAATCCAGTCAGTAGGCCACCGGGGTGGAAGTAGTTCACCGCGTTACGCACTCCGTTTATCGGACCGGACACTGTTATGGTGGACGTGTTGCAACGATGTAACGTTCTAAACGTACCTATAAATATACCTAAAAATATAATATTTGCACAATTCGAATGGGCGAAAAACTCTGGGAGCGCGCGTTTCCCGCTGTTATCTCGAACACGCTGTACCCGCGATATTACGATAAGTACGTACGCTATTATTGTAACGTCGCCGCGGCCCGACTGCATTTATAATAGCATAGGTACCTACCTATATTATAGATAGACATTGCACCGTTACGGCTGTAGCAGAAAACTATTACGAATATGTCATGTCGGCGGTGTGTATATATAAGGTTAGGTACACAATAATATTATTATCATCGTGCGTGTCAACATATTGCACGTGGTTTGTTCGGCGTTACGAAATTTATACGGTTTTATTATTATTTCCCCCCCCCATAAAGACGACGACGATTAGATATAATAACATTATATATTATATTATTATATGTTTATTTACGCGAATAATATTCCGCACCACAGTGGATATAGCGCAAACAGTCGGGATGACGATCGGAGCCGTTGCCCAAGAGGCGAACATGCGTATATATATATATATATATATATAAGAGCCGGTACGGGAAAAACATTGAGGTTTTTCGCCGCACAGGCCTGGTCGCAATCGCCAAGGCCGAAGATATTATGTTTACATTACTACTAGAAGTAGAAAAACGACCGCTACGGCAAGACGCCAAATAACGCGTTACATAATGCACCGAGCTTTACGTGTACTTGCAGTATATACACTTATACGTCAAGTGTCTTGCACTATACGCACGTACAATAGGGTGTTTCATAATATGCACGCAGGTTTTACAAAATTTAATAAATCGGTCAAACCGGAGCATATTATGTATGAGGGTTGGTTGCCTGCTAAAAATGTACGAATTGCCCACCGTCCTTTACGGTACGGACCTAGTAAAAAGGGAAATTCGTTCGAATAGTGGACGGTGGTTCGAAGTTACGTGTACGAGTAACGCCTCCACAAAAATGTGAACGTCGTGTCAAATCGAGGGGATATTTTCGATTTGAATTGCCCGACCGAGTGACGCGACCGGTTAACCCGGCTCGGTTTACGTGTATGTAAGTACAACCCGAAAAAAGTCCTATTCAAAGTAAAACATCTAATACAAGCATCCCAACATAATTATTGATAACTTCAGAGTACAATGGTCAAACATCATGGTATTATTTATGATAAAAACCTAAATTTTTCCGGGCACGTGCGAAAGAAGCCATCAGAAAACCGACTAGGATTAGAGGCATCGATTGTACCCGATAATAGGCAGAAAAAACCCCATTCCTTTACAAGTACTAAAATCCAAATATACCGCATGTATACATTCGCTCAGTCCTCACACATGCACGTCCAGCTTACTCTCCAAGTTCAACTGGAAAGCCGTCGAAGCCGTTAACAATATAGCCCTACGTACAATACTAGCCACCCCTCCATACGTCTCATAAAGGACATTATTTGAAACATCGCGTCTCCTTCCCATTCAAAACTTAATACTCAAAAATTTAAACACATCCGGGAACCGGGAAAATTGGAAACAGACATACCAGAATACAGGCAACGTCCCATCAGCTGGTCTCATACATAAACCATATACAACAGTATAGCAATCAAAAACATAAATCCTTCACTAACTCCTTCAACACATATAGGCAAACGCCTGAAATGCGATCATAGATCCACGGGTTATGACCGGGATAGGCAATTCGTATACATTATTATTATATTTAGTATTTCCCCAGTAAAAGTCGTATGGAAAAATCAAAATTTTCGTTTTATTTACTTCTAACATTGACTCTCCGATTGAATAGTCAAAAACAATATCACGTCCAATGTCCACAAAGCGTGACATCCCACGAGACGATATAACTTTGTTTCGCAAAATATTCGCCGCAGGACGCGTTTGGTGATCCGATAGTTTTTGCGAATTGTTTTGCACGGTGTTCTATATGCAGAAATCACTATACATAGTTAACGTGAACAAACCTAAAACAATTTCCAGACTAAAAAAAAATAGTAAATCAATGGGTAGGTACTCGGAACATGGACGAAATCAACAGAGACGTCCGCGTGAAAGGGTCATATATACTTATATAAACTAAATGGGTTATGCGAACTTCACCGACCACGAATAAGTTGGCCGTCTTGAAAGCAGTGGACGAGGTGCACATAATATGTGAGATATCATTTTTTTCGCCGTTCAATCGGAGATATAGAGATTAATATATAAAACTTGGAAATACAACTGAAATTTAGATTTTTTTTTTTTTTATGAAATTTCAACTGTGATTTATTGCATTTTTAAAACCTATACGCGAAACACCCTATATACCCGCGTTATGGTAGTGTACATTATTAATATACACGATAAATATTATTGTTGATTATTCGACGGTGTAACGGTCTCTATACAGATCAACGATCCGCCGGTCCGCGAACATTCCACGATTGTCGGAGAACGCATATCGTCGACGGAGACGGCGTGTAACCGCGTACGTGCGCGCACTGGGATCTGAAGGCGGCGAACGCACGTTTTTGACGACCGTCGGACAAGTCGTTGATGGAAATTGACGTTTTTCAATTATTATTATTATTATTATTATTATTATTATTATTTGTCGACGACGGCGCGGCGTGCGTCACGCGCGGTATCCTGCAGAGGACATTATTATTAGGATTTATGCTAAAATTATTTCCGTTCAATAGAATAATAATAATAATAATAACGTATATGCATAATATATATTACATAACCGGCAATGTTAATTTATAACGTTATATATTATGTAGTGGGTGCCCAAATACAGATCGATCAGAGATATTGATGTGTTTTTCACACACAAACTGACCACATATTATAACCTATGCGCATCTATATAATATAGGGTTGTGCAATATTATAATGTTATATATATATATATATAGGTATATATATAGGTATATCCGTACCAATATTATTGCGAAACAAAGATTTCGATATATTATATACCTATACGAATATACATGGTCATCACTCATCTCATTATAATACGACGACACTATACGCATCATTTTATGTCGGAGGAATAATACGATACGGAAACACTAACGTATATATTCAAGTTTTGTCGATAATAATATAAATTGTCGATGGTATCTATAATAATAATAATAATAATAATACGGTACCTCCATTAGTGATATAATATATAATATATATATCTTACACTATTTTCCGGCTGTGGCACAGTCGGAATTCGTAAGAATGGGTGGGGGAGTTTAGTTATTATCAGGGGCCTCTATTTGCGGGTGAACAAAAATCTCAATTCACTATTTTTTTTTTTTTAAATGGTAATAATATTCAAGCAACAAAACGGAAGTCGATCCATCGTCCAATCGGTACCAGTTATTATTGTTTAGATTGAGCAAATATAAAATATTTCGTTTGAAAATCGATTCTACCGAGCGAAGTTCGGTACAATACAATTTTCCGATTTATAACCATTTTTCCATTACAGTGGTTTTCCAATTAAGATTAATAAAACTACAGGGGCAATCGAAACATGACATCTATGCATTTTTCCTATCAGAAAGAGCTATTTGTTCCCAAAAACTCTTCTACTCGCCTACTTCTACCAGAAAAATTGTATGCATACACAGAAATAAAAATAATCTTTCAAATTTTTTATCCCTTTCTGGAAAGTGGTCTAAAAGTTTTTAAAATTTCTATATCACATTTATATTGTACTATAGTTAATATTTAGTGTTAAATCAATAGATTTAATTATATTTTATAGTAACATATGTATTAATTACTGGATAATTTTAAGAATTAAGTACAAATAATAATAATATACAGTGCAAATTTAAAATATAGTTAAACTAGTTAGTTAATATGGCAAAAATAATTAACTAGTTAAATTAAAAAGTTAAAAAAAAATATAAACTTTAGCTTTTAACTAGTTAATATTCAGCACCTATATACAGTTCATACAGGTAATATCAATACGAATTTAAATACTTTTGCAAAAAAAATTTAAATTAATTAAATCCCTTTTTTTTAGTCACGAATCAATATTAAATTCAAATAGAATACATTTTGAATTTTTCAATTTACAAAAAATATTTTTAAGAATATAAATACGACAAAAATTTATTTAGAATACGTATACCTATAAAAAATTAATTTAAATATTTGTATTCAAATACATTATACAAACGGGTTATAATTATATATTATAATATATAATTGGTATATATTATTATATTAATATATGTTATATACTTTTTACAATTAATATTAATAAATAACTGTATAAACTATAATGGTTAAAAAGATACTACATATGTATGTATATATTATTTGTGAAGATCGAAATATATAATGGTTAGGAATGAGTCAAGGAGGGAGGGTTACAAATCTCATGTTTGAGACCCTTTTTACCCCTTCTTCAAAGTCACCTCTATTTTTAATTTATACAGGTATATTCACTGCAGGTCGTATTATATTTATTGTATACTTAATAATAAATATGATTTCCAAAAATTTAATTATTCTTCATAAAGATTATCAAATCAATATAACAATAATAATAACACAAATAATATTAATTTCTAGCATAATTATATACCATGTTTTTGCGAAAGTTATTGTGGACAAATTGTATTAGAGAATATTCTTTATTATGAGAATAATTATTAGAGTAGGTACGGATTTCGTAGTTGTATAAAATAATAAAAATAAATTATGTATATACCTATTTATTCTAAATTGTATATAAATCATGTTTGTAATATTATAGACAAATAATAATAATTAATAGTGGTTCTAATACGGGACTAATTAATTTGAAATTCATATAAACACCTTTTAATTTTTATTAAAATGTGTTCAACATTGATGATAAACCCTTTAAAAATCGGATGTTTGGTGCCTTCGGCAAATAAACAAATAATTGATATTCGTATTACCTAAACATATGCCTAGCTCGAAATTTGAATATTTTAAATAAATAATAAAAAAATATATAGAATATAACCAGCAGTGTTTATTGAAAAGACAGCGTGTTTGAATAATAAAATAATTTTAAGGAGGGGAGTTGAAATTTGAATCTCCAAACCCTTCTCCCTCATCATATCACAATGTATAAATAATATTTACAAGATATATAAAAAATAATTATAATAATACGATATCTGATACGTATATAGAGACGTTATAAATGTAATAGGTACTATTATTACGTTCATAATTTTGAAATTGAAATGTTGCAAAATTACAATAAATAGCGATAATTATGTTTATGTTTACAAAGTGTTAAAGTCAATCAAGTTAAACTGATAATTATAGTTTATACAAATCGAATATACAGCATTAATATATATTATTTATTGAACTAAAAAGAGTATCGAATTAAAAAAAAAGTTGGTAAAATAATATTAATTAAAAACTAATATTTTTTTTAACAACCAAAAAGACGTATTGATTTTTCTATTGTTATAAGCACGGTAGATTATAGTCTATAAGGAAAAAAATGTTCGTCATATTATTATAATAAGTTTAATAATTTAATTAATGGGAATTTTTTTCATTTTAAGATTTCAATAAAAACAGGATGTTGTTTAAACACTATTGATACACTATGTTATTTTTTTATTGTTTTAAATATCAAATAAATTAAATACCACGACACGATTTTCATCATTTTAAAAGTATGTATACCTAAATATATATATATATAGGTGTATAAAGTGGTTTTATTGTTTATCTTAAAGTTAAACATAGTAAAATTAAAAACAAGAATATACTTTTATTTATTGCCATATTATAGACTTACGAATATATTATGATCATCATATTATATTATGTAGGTGTGTATACGAACAAAAATCGTGCTTTGTATTAAGATTATTATCTAAAAATAAAAAGTTAAACTCACATTATTATTACCTATTCTTATATATAGGTAGTAATACTAATCAAGGGCGTGCTCAAGGGAGGGTTTGTGGGGTGTATACTCCTCCCATTGATTTCTATGAGAACATTTTTACGTAGATTTTTACTACAATTCTCAGTGATGCAGTTTTATTAACAGATTATGATAAAAATACCTACATTGATAATAATCAGTCTACATATATGATTAGAGGAAGTGATGATTTATTTTTATTTTTAATATTTTTAGGTAATTTTTGGTAATTTCGAGTAATTTATTGTCATTGTTTAAGTATTTAAAGAAAGATCAAGTTTATTCTCAATATTATATATATATATCGTATATATGTTGATGAAAAGTAAAGTATAAAAATATGTTTCTATTGCATAGAATGTAATTAGGATTTTTCATTATTATTATTATTTTAAATTCAAAGTAAATTTTTGGTAACTTTATTATTTTGCAATTATTAATTCTTTATATTATTATTTTTCATAATTTAATAATAATTCAATAACATAGTAATTTTCAAGGTATTATATTGACAAATTTTAGGCTATATTTTCAAATTTAAGTTAGAAAGCATGTTCTAGAAATAGTGATATTCTAAAAATAATAAACTTAATAAACGAGACCTCATAATAAATAATTACAATTCTATTTAAAAAGTAAATAAGTATATAGTTGAATATAAATGAAATTTAATTATCTATAATATTTATTCCTACTTAATTTATATTTCATAAATTAAATAATGAATTCCTGGTCCTAAATAAAACTTAATGTTTTAAAGTCTGTAATATGGTCTTTAATTCAACTTGAAAAATGTATAACTACATTCATTTTTGTTAAATATCCTATGTTTAAAAATTATCCATATTTCCCCCTAGAACTCGAATATAATATAAAGTTATAAAATAAATAACTATATTATAATATACATAAAAACATGAAAAAAATAATTGTCAATCCTCTTCGATTATTTTAATTTAATTATGCAAGTTAAAATATATGATTAATATTAATTGTATTGAATACGGTTAAAATTGAAGGAATTAATGCAACTAATGAGTGCAGGCTTCTCCATTATTTCGCCTTAATTTAAACAAATTATTATTTGTACCTACGCGTCATATATGTACATTGTATATGTATATAAATATATATATATTTTTTTTAAACACTATACTTACCTACCTAAAAATATTGAAAATAAATATTAATAAAATAAAAAACGATTAGTTGTTTGTTAAAATAAAAATGAAAATAAAAAAATATTATATAGGTAGGTGTACAAATTGTATAATGAAAATATTTTGATATTTACTTCAGATTTCAGTGAAAATCTGTTGCCAAGTACAGTGGAAAACATTAGAATACAGCAATATTATATAATATTATATACTTTATATGGGTACCTATAAAAAAAAAAATAGGTATAGTAAATTTCTAATTCTAGCAGTCTAATATCATATTAAATGGGTGTTTTAAAAAAAATATTTATTTTTTTTTCTGGTTGTTTTTTTATTATAGGTACTTCTGATGCATATACTTAATATATATATATATATATATATATATATATACCCATAACCGATTGAGGCTTTTTCCCGAAACCAGTCATAAATATAAAACATATAATACGCATACGCGTATTACACTAAAATATTTGTATTGTTTTTTCTATACATTAATAATAATATTATATATGTATATGTATATGTGTAGGTGTGCCTTTTACATAATGTGTAAAAATATATACCTATATATTTTTACAATGTTATTACTATTTTCTACGGTGTAATTTATACGTGAAAATGCTATATTTAAAAAAAAAAAAAAAATTTAATAAATATTTATTTACACTTATAATATAAGCATGCGTGCATAGAAAGTATTTAATCAAACGGTTTTCTTTTTAAGTATATTTATTATTATTATTATTATTATTATTATTAACAAAAAACCTAAAGAAAAACGAACACAATACTACCCGTGAACGACGAAAGGGATCGTGTCGAAAAACATATAATATTTACCTTCCCTCTTGAACCGGACGGGCTCCATGACGGTTTCGGTCCACTACGATACTAGCTGTTGTTATAATTGTAACTTTTGGTACGAGCGCGTATTCGCGAGTACGTTCATTATTGTTGCGTTGACGCGTAGGCGACTTTTGATTGAACGCGCCGTTAAAATGATCATATTAAAATATAATATTGCGCCCGTTATACGCAGTAGGTTAGGTAGTAGTAGGTATGTTTTATTTATTTATTTTTTTTCTGTAACCGTATGATTAACCATCAATGTCTCCGGAAAATAAATAATATTTAACAATGACGAAAACAATGAGCTCGTGGAACACAGCATATTATACAATATAATATAATATAGGTACCACAGCCTCCGGCGTTGGACCGCCGCGTTCTTTGTTTTATCCTTATTATGGCGAACATCACGAGTTGAAACCTTCGTCGTCGGATATACTTGCGCATATATAATAGACGAGTGCAACGAATTTTACGGAAAACCATAATGTATCATCGATAAATCTCACGTGCGTATTATATAGATTTGTATACTTTTGTTAAAGAACTTTTATACCTACTTGGTTAACCGTATATATTATTATTATTATTATTATCATTATTGGTAGACTACATAAATATGTGTGTATACAGCGTAAGAATTGATTCATTTTAATTCATTTTAACGACACTTCGAAGATTTCGAATCTATACAACACGGACTGCCGGCCACATTCCGGCCCACACCGTCCCTTTTTTTATCCGCTCTGGACCCCTTGCTTTGCTTACTCTGTTTCAAGGTTTCCAACTTATTGAAGAGGGCGGGATATTAGCCCGGACTGTCTTTCGACATTTTTATCGTCGAAAAACGTATCTACTACAATTTACTTGAAATTTAGTAAAAGTAACTAGGTACCTACATTGTTTTTTCGAGAAATTATCAATAATAAAACATCTCGTATATATTGAACTTGGTTATTAGGTCTTATCATGGGCATAGAATAAATCGATGAATTTGTTTCACACAGTAATAAAAATAACCACTTTATATATCTGGCCCGTAATTATTTTAATTTTCAAATATTGACACCCTAGTTAGTTTGAGTCCATATTCCTGCTATACAATGTAGAATAACTGTAAATATTATAAATTTACTGTTAAAGATAAAATATATTCAGCAATAAAAAAAAAAAAAATATACTATAGATATTAGATCGAATACGATATTTTTAATGTAGTTTTGAAATATTTTAAATGGAATAATAATAATGGTCGTAGTCATTTTTCACCACTGATCATAGATACCGGTAAATTTATATTTCTTTTGGTTGCACCTATAAACCGAATAGAGCCACTCGAGCTCACTCGGACAGTTTAAATCAATAATATCCCCCTATTTATTGCGAAACACCACGTTGAGTAATTAATATTGCAAATTAAATACGTTTAAGATGCTCTTCTCTCGATTGCATCTAAAAATCTAGTCGGGTCACTCCTTCGTTTCGTTCACTCGGACAGTTGAATTAAATCGAAAATATCCCCCGATTTACTATTAAACACTACGTCGAGTAAATAGTGTTGCAAATTAAATATGTTTTAACTTTTAAGTGTACTTATATAAAATATAATGGCGAAAACTATATTATTTGGAAGAAAAGGGTATTTTATTTGTGGAGGAAAAATGAGTTTATTATTATATATAAGTATAGATATATATACATATTTTTTTTAGGAGAATTGTTCGGCCCATAAAAATAATGCAAATTAATTTCGATACTCAGTTTTCTATGAAATATATAAAACTATATTCAGTATATCCATCACCACGGTCTATTATATTATGATTCATTTTAAGGGATGAAAATATTGTATATAAGTCTTTAAGTGGAAAATACCGTTGGTGTAAATAATAATTTAGAGAGATCAAATGAGTGCTTATATGAACGTGTATTTTATTTAAATCATATTATGTTAACGTATTTATACTATACTAAAATAATATATAGTAGTAGCAGCCAGTAGCCACGTAATATTTATAATAAATTAATAACCACGTGTCCTTCCGACAAATTCACCCAATTGGTTTTTTGATAATCGAAACATCGTGTGTCAGAATATACTAAACAAGTTCATGGAATTATAGTTACCACTTTTAAATATCTTTCCTTTAAAATTCAAGGTTATATTGAAACCCGCAAAGTAAATATACTTAATAGTGGACATGTATGCGTTTCATATATATTTACGCTGCCATACCCACACGTTATTTTACAGTTTTACATAATAACACGACAGTTATGTATAATGAAAACTAAATATCAATATTTAAGAGTTCAATATCTTGGAAATCTAAGTGCGGTGTATATTAATTTGCATAATTAAGGCGCAGCTGGTAATTCCATAAAAATATGAATCTATAGGTCTACACTATATACGTACTATACCTATACTATATAATATAGTTATATTGGATTTTTGATAAATCTTTTTTAGTAGGTATTAGAGATTCATTTTTTTTTTTATTTCACGACTCTGCAGCGATGATAATCAATAATTTTGCACACTATATATCGGGATCATGAGTTCTTTAAGTCCTAATAAACAAACATTGATTATTAACGTTGGGCCATATTGAATAATGACAAAAAGAACAATTATTTACGAAGATTTTTACTTTAAAAAAATTACCCGTACCGTTCATTACATATATATATATATATATATGTATATATATAGAACATCTGAGTAGGTACAGAGCATTGGGTATTGACCAAATCGATATATTATAAATTATAATATGTTATATATAGGAGTATACATATATACATTTGCAAATTTATAATTATACCATGGTTAATTTGTTATAATATTATAATACGATACGTTGCGGAGTTAAAAAATATTGATAAACATATATTTTATGATAATGACGTCAACATTTATATCGTAGTATGACAAAATAAACAACTTTAGTACAGGTAGTAAATTTAAAAAAAATACAATAAATTCATGGAACGCTATTTACATTATAGGACAATACTATATTTTGCACTTAAATATTCAAGGGTTATATATAGTATAAAAATGTTAAGTGATGGCGGAAGGGTAAAGCAAGCGGGACATTTTTTTCCAAGGCCTCACTAAAAAGAATTCATAAAATATAATAATTATTTGTAGTCAGAAACGTATTTACAATTTACCAAAAAATCACGTACTATAAGTGCACAAAACGACAAAATAGTTTACGAGTAAAAATCAAATGGTTATCAATTATTTATAGTAAGTACTCGTATATTAATTTGACTCCTGGACCACGTAAAACGTGGCACCGTCCCTGTTTATGTAATCGTATAACAGTATATTATACAGGTACACTTGATCGAACTTGAGTCATGGGTATACAGACGATATAGAAAAATAACATTGAATATATAACTAATAATAGTGATTGATGTATTTGTGTCATCAACTATAAATGTCTGAGGAAATATTACTGACCAGTACATACTAGAATTTATGGTCAAAAAGGGGAAGATGATCGTTCCGGATCTTGTACGTTATTGGTGTTCCGACTTGAAAATTACTGACGCACGTGGAAATATGTAATCGAATCGTTGAAAAAATTACTACATTTTCATTATACCATCATTATTATTACTTAATGTATTTCCATTACATTATATTTAATATCATAGTGAACGACGTAAAATAATATAATAACGTTTGATAAAAAATGAAAATATTTAAATATATCTATATAATACGAGGACGTCATCAAGGGTGGGCGAAAAAGAGTAATATGCTCCTTTCCGATTTTCAATTTTAAGTCCAGGATCAATATAGACATAATAATATGTTATGTATATTAATCGTTACATAAATGTCAAATATTATTGATCTATTGATTTTATAATGATCTGTTTTTTCTATATATATATATCTGTAAATCTAATAGTGCTATACATTTTTCAGATAGAAGGGATATAGAGGGATTTTTAAGTAAAGGACTTTTGAATAGAAAATTTGATCTAACCTGCGGTATCGTAAGAGGTAGTTTTTCAAGTTCTTCTGTAATATTCTATATGCGTAGGTACCTATAAAGAAAATTGACCGAAAAATTGTGAAAAAAATTCAGAGAAAAGTGCTAACCAGTAGTTTTAATTTTATATTGATAAAAAATTTAATATAGGTACGGGCACAATAAAAGATAATAGAAAATAACCGCAAGTATAGATATTTACTACATGTGCGTAAATAATATGAAGTTCGAAATAACGTGAACGGTGACGGGTAAGTGTTGATTTTTTTCGTTGCACTTCCTGACTTATTTTTTGTAATTTTATTTTATCTCGCCTCTCCTCCATCCCTAAACAGTTAACACTATACGAGGTCGTTAAATGGAGATCAAGCGATATCTTTAAGTAGACTATAAGGAACGATGTCTCTGGTATAATAGTATAATTTGCGGTCGCTGTTACCGGAAATTCACGATTTAATATAATATTATACCTACTATATTATAGTTTAGGTACCTATAAGTATTTTATTCGACCGGATGCCGTAGGACACGTTAATCTCGAAAGTTGTGGTCGACGACCACAAGAGATAGGGCCGTGGAGAGAAATCCAGGCCCGGTGCTCAACTTCCGAGGAACATTTTTTTGCTTATTTGTCGCCGTTTTCAAAATGCTAATTTACCATGTAATATATTAGATAAAAAAAAAAAAAAACCCGTTCATATAAATTACGTCTATGGTATCTATGGTATTGTTGTGCTCCTGGCCTGTCTGAAATTTTGGAAAAATGTGCCCCCCCCCCCCGAAAACTCTGAGCCTATGGGAGGAATCACCATCGGACCTAACCCCCTCTCTCTTCCGTCTCGTTCACGGCAGAAAAATACCAACGCATCGATCGATACGTACCGAAGAATAAAGAACCCGCGGCCAATAGGCACAGCTAGGACTGTCGTGCGGGACACCGTCGAACGCGCGTGTCGTACGATGTTTTGTACCTATGTGGTCGGCCGCGTCGGGAGAGAGAGGGAAAAGCAACCAGAGAGAAAAAAAAAGAAAAGAAAAGAGAAAAAACACTACGCGAGTTAAACGCACCGCCTCCGCCGCCGTCAACGTTGACGCCGGCCGCCACTGCAATCGATTTTGTCGGCGCGGCGGCGGTTCGTTGCACGGCGGCGGCGGCGGCGGCGGCGGCGGGCCGGCAGCGTCGTCGTCGCGGGTCCGTCGTACAGCACGTCCACACGAACCGTCGCACGTGGACTCTGTGGAGCGGGCACAGGGGGGGCACGCAGGCAGCTGCGCAACACCCCGGCGCGCACGCAACAACCGCGGCCGCGGCACGACGCAGTGCACGCGCAGCCGGACGGCAGCGGACGCGAACCACCGCCTGCGTCGCCCGTTTTCGGCGTTGTCGCCGTCGTCGCCGCTGTCGTTGTCGTCGTCGCCGCCGCCGCCGCCGTAGACGCTGCTGCTGCTGCTGCTTGCTTGCTGCCACCGCTGCTGCTGGTCGACGGCGACGCCGCGGCAGTAGTGTACCCCGTCACGGGTCGCCCGCGCGTAGTTTGGCCGCATAACGGAAATTTCAAATAATAATAAAAAAAAAAAATAAATAATAATAATAAAAACATTTTGCGCCCGTAAAACGCACACGAGACGGCGATATTTGCAGAAACGCGGTGACCGCCGGGAATATCGCATACAATACAATCATAGCGCGGCGACAGAGAAGGCGACGGCGGCGGCGGCCCGGTGAAGGCGACGAGGACGACGATAACATGGAGGAACAGTTGATCGCGGAAATCGAACGGCGGCCCGTGCTGTACGACAGGAGCGTGCAGGCGTGCAAAAAGATGTCGGCCAGGGACGAGGCCTGGCGCGAAGTGGCCGACATCATGAAGCAATCCGGTATAATAATAATAATAATAATAATATGAATAATATGAATAATATGAAACATACGGTCTTTTGTACACGTTTGAATAATATCAATCGTCGTGTTATTGAATCGCGTAATTCATTTACATGTCCACTCTGTTTTCAGAAGCCGAAGTGAAAAAACGGTGGAGAACGCTCCGGGATTCGTTCATGCGGTTCCACCGGCTGCAGCGGACGTTCGGGCCCAAGGGCAAGAAGAAAATGTGGATCTACTACAACGAGATGGCGTTTTTGATACCGCACATCGAGCCCAGAGAGTAATAATATACATTTATAATACACGCGGACGACGAATTTCTTTTTGACTTTTTTTTTATTCGTTTATACACAGCTACAAGATGTCCGGCATCGACGGCAACGAGTACAGCGAGGACACGATGGACGCGAACAACAGCCGGCAAGAGCCGCACGTCGCCGCCGACATGGTGTCCATTGCCAGTGACATGTGCGAGGCCGAACTGACGACGCCGCCGCCGATCGTCGGCGGTGCCGGCGGCTGTCCGTGTTACAACGGCATCGGTCTTCACGTGCAGCAAGAGCCGTCCATGATGATGCAGATGGAACAGGGCGGCGGCTGCGGCAAACGGAAGCGGTCGGACGAATCGTACTCCGATCCGGGGGCCGACTCGGACGAACACTTTGCGCTGAGTTGCGTGGCGGCGTTGCGTCGCCTGCCGATACGGAGAAACGCCGAAATGCGCATGAAAATACTGCATATGCTGTACGAAGCCGAATACGGCGAAGAGCCCGTATTGAGATAAATCATAATATTTATTGTCTATGACTACAATACTGTTTTATCGTATTTTGTGACTTGTACATATTTTATTATTATTATTATTATTATTACCTATTTTTAATTAATTTACTATATTATTATTCCAACTAAATAGTGTTAAGTATGTTTATGTATTTAAAATAAATTAATGTTACCCTTCCTATTGTAAAATTCAAGTGATTTAAAAAAAATAATAAATAATCTTTTTTATACGTACTTAAATAACCAGTTTTTTTATTTTAATTTTTTATCGTGTATTTATTGGATCTGGTATTCTGGTTGTATAGGTTCGTGTACAAACCCAATATATACTTAACCATAAATATTATTTCCATGCATAAAATATGAGGAATTCTGTGCGGTATATTGCCTTAGTGTTAAATTGCTACTGAATTAAATATGGGTAAAAAATCTGAAAATGAAGATTACAACGTAATTTTTTACACAGGCCGTATAGGTATATGATTATATAGTAAGTATTAGTATAATATTATTAAAACAAAAGCGAAACATATAAGTAGAATGTTTTTTTTTATATCTAATACTCATTAGGTATATGCGTAGGAATTATTGTTAATCGTTGTCCATTTTATATGTAGTAGAATTCCATCACGAGTGAGGGGTATATTATTCAGAAATGTAAAAATTAAAGTCGTAAATATATATAAAAAAAAAATGATTAAAAAAAAATCATCCAGGTATACAGATGGTGGAAGTTGGTCCACCGCTCATTCGGTTCACGGACAGGATAGTATATTATTATTATTATTATTATTTTTAAAATTTGAAACCAAAGACAAATCATTGCATTCGTAAGACTATTCTGAGCGAAATCCGGTAAGTATAATAAATATAATATTGCCATGACAACCCTTTTTGTGATTTTATCATTTCCCCTACATTTATAACATTTTCCGTTAAAGATGACTTCTTCAAAGTATACTACTAATTAGAATAAATTGTCTATCAAGAAAGCTCTTTACTCCAAAATATCTGCTGGACTACCCCAAAAAATTTATCGACATACAAATAAAAGAAATAACCACATCATCTTAAGACATATAAATTCCTAACTTCGTTCAAAATTTAATACATCATATTCAATCTTAAATTTCTCTTAAAATAATTTTAGTTCTAAACGCCTAAAATATTTTGACAATAAACAAAATAAAAATTTTCACTAATTTCTTCTACATTATTATACTGAGATAAAATTATTGTCTTTTAACGACTTATTTAACATAAATAATTTCCACGTGAATATACTGATTATATAGAATGAAAACAGAATAATAATATGTAGAAGTGAATATATTTAGTTTAGTAATATATACGTATAAAGAGGTCTTAAAGAATTTTCATTGTTTTTAGTTTATACATAATATTGTATACGGCATACGTATGTACGTTCGCGAAAACTGATTAAAAAAAAAAAAAAAATTAATTCTTAGTTACACAATTAGAGTAATCTTTAAACTAATATTATCACAATTTTATTGGAATTAATATAATGTTCATGTTTACATATTTACGGTATTCGTGTAGGTATGTTTGATATTATAATATATTTACATATTCGACCTATATTCCACAGCCAGTAGTTAAGTGTCCTGCAGTAAACGTCCAAATTGATTTCGACTGTGAGATAATAATATAGTGTTTCTATATAATAGTGGCGTTGTCACTTGAAAATTTCCAAACGAAGATGATATGGTAGACGAACATTTCACCGCGTCATATTATAGTACCAAATTATATATATTTTCGAAAATCCAATTTATTGATTCTTCGTGCTGTTTTATATACAGATTTGAGTATAATAAATTAATATACAAAAATCCGACCAGCGGGGGTGGAATTACCGAGCGATAGATACCTACTATGATACTAAAAGTACATATACTATGGAATGTTAAAGCAATGACAAATCATTTAAATTAATTTGTAAAATTTCCTGAAATTGCTATGATATACATATAATAGGAAAATACACCGTCGTACTCTATAAAAAAAAAAAAATTTAATTAAGAAAAAATGAATTTTTTTTGCTGTTTTGGATTATCTTTTCTTTGCGTATTTCCTATCGAAAAAGTCATAGAATTAAAAAATAATCTCATTGAAATACCATCCTCAATAAATTTACTACTGGATAACGAGTATACACATGTAACGATTGGATTCTGAAAGTCATTGTAAAACCATTACTCCGCTCTCAGAATCTAAAATAAATTGAGAGTTTAAGAAATTTGGGTATAATAGTTATCTGTAAAATAATACAGTATACATATTATAATATGTGAGTTATGACTAACAGTAAAACGAAAAAATATTATATCTAAAATAAGTGTCACAGAATAGAATTTTTTTTAATTTACATTCATACATATCTATTAATGTTAATCGCTTTTATAATAATAAATATTAGGTAGGTACGTAATTGTATGTATCGTGTTTTTTGTTCTAATTTTTACTTTTATAGAATATAAATAACGTGTAGATTAGATTACAATATTTGAATGATGTCTGTCGGTTATTAATGATGCTCGTTACCAATAATGAATAATACGGATTAATATAAAATTCTTAAAATAAAGCTCTGGGAGTGCAAGAATGGAAGGAAATTGTCCAAGACCGAGAGAGATGATGGAGGGATATAGTGATGGTGGCAAATACTCTGATAGAGTTTGTAAATGCTAGTGAAGAAGGAGAATATAACATTTATTTATTATACAATGATTCGTTTTCGTTAAACAATAATTTATGTATTTGAAATGTAAATTCTGGAGTTGTATTGTATTTTAATATTGAAGTAGATATTTATAAAGTGATGTAAGTATATAATATATTACATCGATGATCGATAAACGAATAATTGATTTATGCAATGTTATAATTTTCTTTTAATCGTGCGGTATTGTTATGTATCTACATGGGTAACATATTATAATAGTAATTATAATTTATAACGAATATTTTTGTGCAAATATAGTATCTACAAGCTTTTAAACATTTTTAAATAATTTCTAATTAATAAATTTCGAATTCGATTAATACGTTTTTATTTATTTTCATTACCAATTAATATTCAAATGGTTGGCATTCACTCAGTCTAAACACATCTATTATACGCATTCATATAACATTATAACACCTCGACACCTCGTGTAATTATATGAATTACGTCATTTTTAAGCATTTTCGTTAATATAATATACATATAAATTATATAGGTTTATAACTAAATACCTTTGGTTTTCGATTAAATCAATATATTACGAGTATATTCTAATAAATAATAATATACTATAATATTAATAAGATTAATAATTAATCTAATTATTAGATCCCAAAATATATAAGTTTTATTAATTTGACAGTTTTCAAGGTTAAAATAATGAAAAAAATATAGTATTACATTCATATTTGTCTATTGTGAGTTATTTTGATTGCATATGGGAGGATTTGGAATAATCAGATAAATATGAAACAAATGTTTACTAGGCAGTGTTGTAAAAAATACTTTTAAAATGTATTTAAATACAATATTTTAAATACTTACTAAAAAGCATTCAAATACATATTTTTAAATACATATGAAAAAGTATTTAAATAAAAATACGAATCCTTTGTATTTGTATTTTTTAAATATTATTCAAATACTTTTCAAATTATTATCATAGTTACTACCTATATATTATTAAGTTTGACTAATGTAAATTTGAAATCCACAATAAACATTGTTTATCTATCTCAAAGTTGATACATGCATTAATAATTTATTGATAAAACTGATTTGGGGAACATTTTATATTTATAACTTAATATATTTTTATTATTGATATTATATTAATGACATTAAAAATACCTAATTTATTGAAAAAAAAAATGTATAATAGATAAATAGTGGGTAATTATATTATATTATACAGTACTATTTATTAACAGCTGGTAGGTAATATTGTTCAATTTAAAGTAAAAAAAAAAACATACATATATATATACCTATGTTTTTTATTCAAATTATTAATGAATTATTGTATTAAAGTTGCATGATTTTTTCAAAATTTGCATAGGACATCCTACCCTTTTTTTTTTTTCTCAAAATGCACAATCAATACCAACACCAATTACCATACAATCATCAGATAACAATAATACAAAAATAAAAATTAAATTTTCTGTACGAAAAAAGTATTTGAGTTTCTGCAAAAATACAAAAAAAAAGATTTAAAATACTTTTTAAATACACTAAAATATTTAAATACTTGTATTCAAATACTTTGCAACACTGCTACTAAATATATATAAATATGTATATTTTTGATTATATACAAAAAAAAAATATATATATATTTATTATATATATATATAAAAAAAAAAATACTTATTGAATTAGGTGCTAAAAAATAAAAATAAAAATAAATAATAATTATATACTCATGTTTGGTAAAAATTATTATAAAATACTAGAACGAGTAATTACAATATATATATATTAGGTGTATAAAAACACGTAAAGTATAATTGTATTAAAAATATAAATTAATAAAAAATATATCTATATCTCGTTAAGAAGTAAATATTGGTAATAAGTAAAAAAAGACAATGTTAATTTAAATGTAGCTAATACATAATATATTATATTTTTTCCATAAATTTTATCCCTATATTATCGTTAAAATTTTCATTTTAAAATTAAATTGGTATTTAAATCTTATAATGCAAATTTGTTTTGAAAATCATCAACATGCCAATGTCAATATAAATTATAATAATTAATATAATACGTCATATACAATTTCTCTTACAGTCTGGGAGTGATTTGCAAGTAATTATAACGGTTACCTACATTTTGCTATTGCATGCAACCAAAACAATTATTATAAATCAAGAAAATTCGGAAATAACCTTGATAATAATTGTTCTGTTTTTATTTTTGCATTACGGTTAGTGAATACAGGTTTTAGACTAAAAATACATATTATATCCAGTAAACTTCATTTCGATTTTTACTTATTTACTATTTAGTGGTAAAAAGTTAAAGTGTTGAAATGTAAGTAAACTACTCTTTTCGTACTATTTTAATGTATACAATTTAAATGATATCGATCGATATGACGTCATTAGTTCTGCTGCAGCATCCGCAGTTATAGTGACGTCAAGCAAACATTGAACGCTGTTGCACCAAAAAGGTCAACCGGTCAAATTCGAAGTAGATATTATTGAAACGAAACATATAGTAGGTTACACAAAATAAGAAACTTATTTTAAACTTTCGTTCAAAGTAGATAAAAGATATTGAATTTTAAATCTTACTCATTCAAAGTTTTAATATATTATATTATCTATTAATTATTATATTTTACAACGTTAAACATAAAAATATAATATTTACCAAGGTAATCCCAAATATATAATATGTATAACGTATGTGTAAAAAGTAAATATTTTAAATTAAAAAAAGTATTGTACTTTACTTTGACCTTGTCGACAATTGTATGGAGTCATTTTTATTCCCTTTATTAAGAGCTAGAATGCTTAATAAAAGACACATGAAGAATAAAATAGTTTTACATACCAAACTTTTTAAATCACTTAAACTCGAAATAATAATAGATTAATAGGTACCTAACTTAAAATATTTAATTGAGAATATAATCATTTATTTCAAGTTTCGTATATCGATAACATATTTTATAAGAAAGAAAAAATATAGGTAATTAGTTAGCAATCAATAAATTGTTAATTACTTACATATTATAAACAAATAATAAATTAAAATTATTTTGATATTATTATCATTATTATATATTTTGCATAAAACAAGTTTTGAAATATTGTAATAAAAAAATATGGACTATAATATTAATTTAATTAATATACCTAGGTTATGTGTTTCGTATAAATTTCTTTTTAGTTTTATTTCAAAGAAAAATCCGTTATAGGTACCAATACATTTCTATATCTTTAACCATAAATATTATAACGTTATGTAATGTATCATGTCATACAATTTAAAGCATTTAAGCATAGGTATTATTTAATAGAATATAATATTATTATGAATGAACTAAAATATTTATGTACCTATATTGGCTTTATTATACTTTCAATTTCAAATATTAATATAAAAACTGTAACATTAAATTCGAAGTAAGTACTTACATGAAATAATAATAATTATACGGTACACGCGGTTATACCGATTCTGTCTAGGTACCTACATGTTATATTATTGTTATTAGGTATAGATATTATTAACTAAACACTTTTACAGGTTACTATATATACTTGACATGGTTATTTTTTTTTATAAGTATAGTATCAACTCTGTGCAGTAGTATTATATAGTTGGTATGTTGTTATTTTTAATTTTCAGGCAAACGATCTAGAATTCATATGTATGACAAAATCGGACGTCCTTGGTCTTAAAAATGTACTACATTATTCCTATTATAATGTATTTGAATACTTTTTTATTCATACATACGTTTATCGTATTGCTCCATCGAGCTGTTATATATCCAATTATCGGCTGAATGGTTTTCAGTTTTTAAATTTTTTCTGTACATAATGTATATTTAGCTAGTTTCTCAATACTATTGGTAGGTATATACCTGTATAAGGTATATAAGCTATACGCGGTATCTGGCGGGTGACCGCGCGGTAATAACCGTTTCAAATATCACATATGATAGGTATTATAACGTTAACGTTTTCTTTTCGCCGTTTGAAGTACATACAAGTATACCTACCATATAATAGTATGATTCTTTGAGCAACGCGCACACGCAAATTTCAACGCCTCGAGTGAAATATCGTGGAATTAGAATATACCAGCTATAATATAGGTACGTGTATAATAATAATCATGTTGATGTTATTTAATTTACACGTCATGAAAATCGCGGATAAAGACAAAATATACAATAAAACACCGATTTCGTTACGAGGAGAGTTGCGAATAGAAAATATTATGTATTTGATAATACAGGTACAAACGGTATAATGCATATATGTATATAATATGTAGGTACCATTATTTTTGTTCGCAATTCCATTGTGATTCGTGATGGACATTAAAAAATATATATCTGCGTGAATACTAAATGTTCGTTACACTGTCTATTATACGTACGCTTGTTGAATATTTGGCAAAACATTTTTTTCGTACGTCAACTGTGGCAACGCGATGATGGCCATTCTGACTATAATATTCTAACGAAGCGTAGAGTTTGAGTATTAAGTACCTATATCGTGTACAAGGCTGGGGAAATAACTTATTTCTACTTAAACTAGTTTCAGTTAAGTTATAGTGAAGAATAACTAACTTAGTCAAGTTATTGTAGTTCAAATAGTTAATATATTGCTACTTCATTATCCATTTTACATTCCATTAATTGTTGTTGTTGAATTTCAAAATGGAAATTTTTTTTTTTTTTTGAAATTTTGTTATATGAAGTAAATTGATAAAAAAAAAAAAAAAATCATAATTCATAACACATTACCCGTAACAATAATCAATTTGTACGGCCCGGAGTAAAATATTATACCTAATCACGGTCATATGATAAGAAAAACAAAACAAAACATCAACAACAATGAATTATATACAATTAATTAATTAAACTTTTCTGCAGAGTAATTCAAATTTATAAAGAAAATTTTTAAAAAAAAATCGCTTAGTTTATGTTTTATTGTTGTAAAAAGTAACTCGTTAAGTTGAAAGTTAAACGTACCTATTGAAAAAAATGTATACCTTAAGTTTTAACTTTTAAACTCGTAATTGCCCGGACCTGTCATTCTTATATATAATACACTCATAATTCACTGCAATAGTATATATAAAGCATATTAGTGTATAAAGTGTATAAAGCAAGTTTTGTTTTTTTCATATCTATACTTGTATGATGTATCGCACATAGATCTGAAGACTATACGACAATATTACATATTGATACGGACTGTATTTAAATTTTGACAACAATAATAATTTTGAAAAATACAGAGCGAAATGCATTAGAAATATTTTTTAAGTGTAAAGATTTAATTATGACCATAATACTATTCACTTTGTTAATGAACAGTACAGGTTGTTAACGTATACAAAAATTACATTGTATTCAAAGCGTTGTATTTTATTGGGCACGAAACTTATGAAAAGTATACCTTTATATATGTATATAATTGTACGTTATACGTTACCTACTTACTTGTATATGTCATATGCAGAGGCATATGTTAAAATTATGTTTTTACGTACATTTTATAACACAACATTAAAACTGCAAGTTAATAAACTTTAAAAAAAAAAAAAATACGCGTTTTAATGATGGCATAAAAGAATAAAAAGTAAATCTAACATTGTTCCAAGAAGTTACTATAGGTATATAAAAAAAGAACACGTCAAGTCATTATTCATAATCACCTGTATATTTGGATGAACGTAATATTCACATGATTTAGAATGAAAATGTATATATACCTATGTATATATACTATAGGATATGCATTTACATAAATTGACTGGCGCTCAGGGTCAAGTTCATCTTCTCGCCGTGAGATGCCTATAGGCTATATAATATTATACATGCATAATATAAGTTTATTCTGTTATTATATAATATTGCAGTAAATAATTACAATTTTTATCATTCTTATCGATGTGAAGTCGTAGAATCTCATTGAAAATATGTATTGTACATACATAATATTATATTATATTATATTATATATTGAATATATAAAAGCTGGTATCATCATAGGCTTACATCCATATATATATATATATTAAAAATTGTTAACATCTCTCTGCTACAGGAAACGGAACACGAATACGACGCGTCCTCTGCGGTTCGTTTGGCCCATCGCGAGGTCGATAAAAAATACTACACAATACGCGACTAAAACAAATTGTTATTTATTATCATTGTCACAACTCACAATTCTATATTAGAGATAGGAACCGCAATTATATATACCGAGTTTTTCATAATTAAAAATATTCACTTCTTCCCTCTGTCTCCGCGGTCTTCGTTATGTTGCCACCGCTTATTGACCTTGCGAGTATAATTTCATTTTTTATTCGTTATTTCCTTATGCTAATTAGTCACTAAAATTTTTACTCGCATTATTAAATAATTTTTTTTACGAGTGTAAAAATGGCAACAATAAATGGAAAAATATGCGTGTATACGTATGCGTATATGCGAGAAACATCTATATATTAAAGATGACCATCTGCACTTGCATACCTATCACAAATAAATGCCAAGTTCAAGGTCGTAGTTCCAGTCTGCCGGTCTTCGTCCAAGTTTGCTTTTTTTTTTCTCTCATTCCATTATCATTTTCATCAACATCGCAAGTATCTGCCGAACATAATTACCGCGTTATCGAATATATAGTATACCATTCCGATGAGGCATACGTCGTGCGTGACGAGCTTCCTGCAGCAGAGTTATATTATAATATATAGCCTGGGAATTTGTATCTACTACCTACCTATACTATATAGCACCTATACACATTATATACTCGGGATTCGTATAATTTACTATAGTGTTTATAGGTATCCATACTTTATAATTATTGATAACAACTATGTGTAGGTGTTTTAAATATGCATGCCACGATCTTCGATTATATGATTAGTTGTTATATTTTTAGTAATAGTCCATAACATATATTAATGGGTATAGGTACACTAAAAATACATAAAATTACTAATGACCACAGACCTTGATGGTGTAAACTATAATATATCAACATTTTTGTACCTAAATATAATATATGCAAAAAAAAAACAATTTAAATTTGTATTATACTCATGCATATTATATCCAATTGGTTTTATATATGTCTATAACTAAGCGTGAAATAATAGGTAGTATTTTTCTTCACAAAAGTGTTATTTAATAATTAATTAGTAATGATCGAGAAAAAGATTTAATTTAATTTAAAAGAAACTAATTTTTAAAATAAATAACTATTTTTTAGTGTTTTTTTAATTTTTTGAGATTAGGTAATTCGCGTACCAGGTAACCAGGTCCCCGGTTCGACTCCCAGGTTATAATTGCAGTAACCAACGAGATTTTTCTCGCTGGTGGCGTCTGGTGCAAGCCGGCCATAAAAACCAAAGCCATTTAATAATTTGGTAGCAATTAGCAATGCATGTCGTAGCTATTAAAAACCATCTTCGACTCCTCTAATATATGAAAGTGTACACCTGAGCATGTTAGAGTTTAATAAGAGGATGTAAAACTGTTAATGTTTTTTTTTTAAAATTCGTGTAGATATTTCAAAATATTGTGTACTATGTTTTGTTTCATGTTACCTACCTATTCTGCATGAATATATATTATATAAATGTACATCATATCATACAATAATATTAAACTTCAAAAAAGTCGTTGCTGCAGTATATTATAGTATAGATGGGTCCAAATTGTTTTTTATTTTTTTTTTTTGAATATCATCTTTAAAAAAATTTTTTTAATTTAAATATAAATATATCTATATATAGGTATATGGTTATATGTTTCTATATAAAATCAGAACACATCATTATATCAAAATATATCTATTAAAAATAAATTTTTGATTAAATAAAAATAGAATACACGCTTACACTGCGTACGATAATAAATTCAAAGTTAAGGGATAGATACTTAAAATTTTAAAACTATATATTTTTATTATTCTTTGGGAGAATATACTATATTTCCAAAAACTTATTTAAATGAATACGTATACATTTACATAATATAAAATAAATTTTTATATATTTCTCACATTTTTTGTAATTTTAACACATATACGATTTGCATATAAAGTTTAAATTGTATCTATATGAAATTAAACATTATTTTCTTATAAAGTTATAATAATAAGAAAACAAAATTCTAAGACTATTATATTATGGATGTACCTATAATGTTTTTAAATTATAGAAAATTGGACATTTTTTTTCAAATTTACTCGTCGAAATTTAAATAACCAAATCGGACATAAATTTAAAAAATAGTCCATTTACCAGTGAAGTTATGACCCAATTAGAATGTTCGCAATGGCTTCGGTGTGTACATATTTTCTTCAAAGTACCTACCGACCACCGTTTGGCCTTGACCGTGCGTGCAACAAACGATATATTATGTATGTAGGTACCTACTTGAATAACTACAACAAAGTATGTTGTATAATACCGTGAGAAGAAAATATGTTCGGAGATTCATAATTTTCAAAATTGGAATACGATTTTTTATTCTGATAATATTCATGAAATAATATATAAATTTTCTTTATTTTTTGCGTTTATATAACTACTTTAAGAAGGTAGTACGCTGATTAAGAGGCTAAAAAAATACCTTTGTATATATTTTACACTTTAACAAAAATATTGAAGTTTAAATTGATAATTTTTAATCAGAAAATGACACCTAAAGGTTATACGCATCAAATTATATGTATTATTGTGTACTACAATACACAATAATACATGATATAGCCCCCTAATGGCTGTGTTTTTTTTATATCAATTTATACTATATTGATTGCAGTCAGTATCTATCTAGTCAGTATAATCTAGAGAATATTTTGTCGCCTGGGGCCAAAAATTTGTGGCACCCCTTTTTAAATTTTAATAAGCAAAAAAAAAAAAAGTTCATTCGTCAATTTTTACCAAAATTTATATTAAAAATTAAAAGCGATCAACGGGACCTCACTTCCAAAAGCGGGACGAAAAGCTTAAATATTTTGTATTTTACACCCCATCATAATGGTGCCCGGGGCAAGTACCCCGGTTTGCCCCCCTCCATAGATCCGGCACTGATTGCAGTTGTTTAGTGATAGTTGTAGTTTTGTTATATTCTATAGTTGTAATTGTTGTAGAAATGTAAAATAAAATATGGTTATGTATACAATTTTATGATAATGTATTATTGTTTCTAACTTCGAGTGTATAATTTAACTCCATGAAGAATCTGTGATCAAGATCAGTTTCATTTGTCATTTCTACCGTTCATTATTGTTATGTTTTAAATATAATGAAGGTACAATTATTAATGTGTGGAATGTAAATCGTAGTTTTATTTTTTTGTAATTTTAACTGTTTTTTTGTACCTATCATATTTTATTCATTTATTTTGTTGTTAATAAGAATTATTATAAAATGAAATGAAAAAATTTATTTCTAATATTAAATATAAAAAAAAAGATCACATAGGTAGTGTTGGACATAGAACATGATCTAGGAAATAGATACAAATAAAAAAAAAACTAAATTATTAATAAAAAAAAGGAGAGTTCAAAGAAGATGTTGTACAAATGTTTGATCAAAATATTCCTAAAAGACTGCAGTTAGCAGATTGATGATTCTAATTGTTAAAATAAAACATATTATATATTATAAAAATAAAAATATATTATATATTATATAATACAAAATATTATAAAAAATATATAAAAAGAAAATATTGCCTAGAATATTCACAAGATGTTTATAATGGTAAAAACTAGTTTCGCCTATAAGTCATCATCAGGTTAACTTACATCATTACCTTAATGTATCAGGTTATAACCTGATGAAAACTTATAATCAAAACTATAGTACATAATTATAAACATTTTGTGAATACTGTAGGTTAATTTTCTTTTTATATATTTTTTATAATAATATATAATGTATATAGTTGGTATTATATAAATAATATTATTAATTTTGTATTATATTGTTATTTGTATTATATATATATATATTTTTTTTTAAATTAATTTCTAATTGTTATTATAATTTGTGTTGTATAATATTTAACTTTACACCAATGTACTTTTTGACACTTTTAAGTAAATTTTTATTATCTACATAGGTAATATGGGACCTTAGCCTCTCCCATACGAAACACGCCATTACGTCACTGGTGTACTGGAATACATTGGTGAAACAGTTGAATATTTTTATGATATAATTCCTATGATAATAATATATTGTTGTAGTACTCTGAAGAACGATTGTGTACCTAGTATAAAAAAGCACTTTTATGAAAAAGCTATATTTTTTTGAAATTTATAATATTATAAAATATTATTAAACGGGTAAAAATACATAATAATATATTATATTGCAATTTATGAAAAGTCCGAAAATGGTAATCGTACGAATTTCGCATTATAATGTAAATGGTTTAATAATATGTTGTTGTTACCTAATTATTATCATAGTCTATAAAAAAAAAAATATATATATATATAAATCTAAATGTACCAAATTATTATGTATCGTAGGTACACACCTATGTCTCAAGTAAAAATTGACTCATTAATCTAGAGAAGTCTATCTAATAAAATATGCGCGTCAATGTTGTCGAGACGTATATTATTTTCATTGCATATTTTTAACAAGTAGAAATTTCAACATGTTAAAATCTCACAATCTTACAATATATTAGGATCTTAATTTTTATTTTTATTAAAGATTAACCTAATTACATTTTATTCTTAAATACAAATTTTAAGGGTTCAAACCGTTATAAAGATATACGTTAGTATATAAAATTTAAAATGCACATTATATTATTTAAATGTAATATTTATTATTTAGTACCTTAGTTATTAGTATTATTAGTACCTCTATATAGATAGATAATGAAAATGTATATTTTATATTATAATATGTATATTATTATACATCTTAAATTTCAAATATATTTTTTATTTTTTTACATAATTCAATTTTTTACGAACAATTTAATTAATATATTATAGAATGTCTATAAATCGATTATTAATAATACAGGTACATATTATGTATATATCGTTGTTTGTTGATTGACGTAAACATGTATGATGCATATTGTTATAATATGTTCTGACATGTATTGTATATAAATTCGTGGGTTGTTCGAAAAGGTTAATTTTTTTTATATTAAAACTTCAATTTTCGCCATTTTAGAATTGTACAAAATGTTAAAAATATCACCTCGTCATTATATCTATATATAATATACTATTATAATATTATATAAAATAAAACGCGTGATGGATAACAATATTGATAAGTACGCTTATATATTATAGTATACGGATAAAAAATAGCTCTTATCTTTTACGAGCACGTGCTACTTATATATATATATATAGGTACGTCGATAACCCATTCAAAAAACTTATTTATAAATAAAATGAAAAGTTAACCGTGTCCAGAGAATAAAAAAATGATTAAAATATATAAAATGGTATAAATAGATAATTTGGTGACTTGGTTTTACTATTTTGCTATTGAAATTATTATATTTTTGTGTATTTGATATATATATATATATATATGGGAAAATAAAATATTTACAGTTTTTAACTGAAAATAAGCTCGAAAGTTGGAAACTTTTGATTTTTAATGATGAGTTTCAAATATTATATATATATACTCGTAGGATGTAGAAAAGCGTATATATATAGGTATATTCTTACCGTTTGAAATGAGATCGATTTTTGACGTGCGAATGGACCGATGGTCGATATCTAATGAGCATCGTTTGGCTTATGGACGTTGATGAACACGGCGCGCATTCACGGACACGCGTACGGAAAAAAAAAAAAAAAAATTAATAGTAGCCGCGATAAAAACGAACTAAAAAATACAAAAAAAAAAATAATAATAATATTCGACTAGACGAAAATAAATAACAATGGATATTGCGGGTATCTGTGGTATCCGGGCGGTTACGTAGATAGCCGGTGTTTACGATATGCGATACGCGACCACGGACAACACTTCACGACCGCGGCGGTAACGCGTGTGCAGCAGCTCTTCTTCGCGACGGCGCGGCGCGACGGTGCCGGCTGTTATTTTGATATAATAAACAATATTGTGGCGGGCGGCCTGTTATAATCATCGCATTACATTGTGTGTAACGATGTTGTTGTTTTGATTTGCGCCGTCTATATGTGTGTGTGTGTGTGTGTTTTTTAATTATATTATTTTACGCTATTCCCTTGTGAATCATAAAGTCATGATGATAATGATGATAATGATGATGATAATAATAATAATAATATTATATCGGCCGTTCGTCAGACGCGCGGCGCGGCATTCATCGCTCGACGACCGCGGCGTATAGAGGTATGTACCGGCGCTTCGAATTATATTATATTACATCCGCGCGACACCTGGCGGCGGCACATGGGCGACGACGATTAACCTTAAAGCTCGCAAGCTCCTCCTCTTGCGGTAGGCACTATACGCCGCCCGTCCGTCGTATGCGCTCCGCCACCGGAGCCGAGTGGTCCACCGACGGTCGCGCGCGTATTTACACCCGACGGTGTGTAACGACGAAAAATGTATATGATGGGCCCATACACGTCGTATATATGCATATTATCTAATGAATGTATATATTATATTATATAATAATTATTATTAGGTATGATAACGCGCGAATAACGTCCTTGTGTTGTACCTATTACGTTCGAAAGCGTACCTAACCCTTATGATGGCGACGAAAAAATTGGAAAAAAAAAATAAAAATAAATCTCGATTTTGACGGAAAAAAAACGGCGTTTGTTCGCCCGACACGCCACGAATACACGGTATAATATTACATATTATATGATAATATATTATTGTAATATAACGTGTACGGTCGTCGAGCGATTCGGGCACATACCCGTGTAGGCACGGGGGCACACGCGATATCGGACCGTGCGCGATCACCGAGGTATTGGAGGCGTTGGAACTAAAATCCGCCGGACAATCGGATCGGCGAATCGCAAATACATAATAATATTTACCTATATATATATATATATATATATATGTTATCATTGTCATTATCATTATTGTTGTTGTACACCGTAAGCGGCCCCCGTCTCCCACCCTTCCGTCACGGACAACGCCGCCAGTTAATCTGCCTACTCTCCCCTCCCCCTCCTGAAAGTTTTTCCCCTCTTTTATCGTCTCGTTATGCGTAACATTCGTTTCGTCACCGCAGTCCGTCCGTACGCACGTTTGTCACATACTATTTTGTCGTGTTGCCCACAAAGTACCTACCCGAGTGCACTACTATATGTATATTATGTTTACATAAAGACAATAAATTATATACATTCTTCGTATACACATAATATTATGGTGTAGGTTGCAGGTAAACACGTGTGATTTTTTATTTTTTTTTTATTTTTTTTTAGATAGGTTACAGCGTGTTTTTTTCCAATGTATAAAGGTATAGAAACGATTCTAATATTTTGATGTACCAATTTTGAGTCGTCCGACTCCGTTTCAAATATGAATCAATTTTTTTTTTTTTTTATACGTAAATTTAAAACCCGCACTAACTAAATATTGGTCAGTTTTGAATTTAAAACCACGGTTTTTATACACGAAAATGACCATCAAAAAGTTCACCAGTCTTTGGGATTGTCGTGTCAATAAAAACGGGTCGCTAAACGGTCCTAAAAAATATGAACGATTCCCAAAATATATTTGTATTTCAGTATTATCTATACAAGCTTCATCCGAGAACCCCGTGTCAATCCAAAGTCACGCGACAAAAATATTTCGTATTACGTCCTATAAAATGAACACTCTGTAACTCCTCCATTTATATATTGCAGATGATTTGAGTGTATACCTACACATTATATTATTACCTATGTATATAGTATTATTATTCGCGCGCGCGATTATTTGCATGCGATTACATCTCGTACACGAAATCACGCAGCCGAACGGTGTTTTTTGCGACAATTTACAAGGATAGTTAAATTTTTAACCACCGGCCATATACCTCTATATTACCAATTATATACTATATCCCAAAATTAACTTGATTTTTTTTTTTAAATTAATATAATTGAATACTAAAACAATAAAATGAAAATGTAAGAAGTTGTGGAATATTTATTTTTTCGGTACAATTATTCGGGTGTTAATAATTTTGAAGGACACCCGGTGTGTGTAATATTTTTTGAACACGTGTACACCTAGGTTATCTATGCCTATAGGTAACTTCGTAGTTATATAAAATACTTGAAAATAGGCTGAATGATTCAATCATATAGATGTTCCCAAATTATTATACCTAAACCTAAGACAGCAAAATGAATGCATTGTCCTTTCTTCTAATATTCGCTCAGTTACGCGTAAATACTCTGAAAATGCCTGAAATATTGTTTTTTGTTTAAAAATCGAGATTATTTTAAATATGCTATATTGTTTTGCATTTTTTTTTATCATTTAAGTTCAACAAGTAATCTGTGGCTTGTATATGATGGTATAGGTACTATAAATAAACGATTTGTCAAAAAAATGAATATTTTATATTTTATATTTATTTTGTGTTTTAATATATAATAAAATATATATAATATGATCAAATCAAATTGCCATATTTGTCACTTATATATTTTTTAGCAATCGTAATAAATACTTTCTTTGAACTATGAATATTATATATTTATCGATATATTTACTCTTGAACAATAGAATAAATTATTATTGGCTGTATTAGAAAAAATTGGTTTTTATTTTATTGATTTTTAATAAACTATTACACTAAGAGATTCGTGAAAAAATAAGAACATATTTAAATATTGCATATGCTTTAACTATAACTATTTATTTGGAAAAAGGTGTAGGTACAGTTTAATAATATTGAACTTATAACAATTATAGTAAACGAAAATTATTAATTTTGTACTGGTACTTTTGTTGTAATTAAAGTAATTTAAACAAATCTTCTTAAAGATTGTTCGATCAAACATATGTTCGAAACCCATAAACACCCACACTGTTTAACTATCAAGGATTTATGCCCTAGGAATAATACTTTTTTTTAAACGTAGCTTTACTCGTATATGTACATTATACTTAATATATATATATTATATATACCAATGTAATTAATTTTAATTATTATAGATTTGGAGCACAATCAATTAATCATTACCTTATTATTTTCATACTAAACAATGTATATTATATTATTCGTTAAATATTAATTATTGATATATTTTGATATCTATAGTAAATTATTTATATATTAATTATTATATACATTTATTAGGAAATTAAGAAATCAATAAGGATAATTTATTAAGGGACAAAATTATGTAATTTATTCAGGGGCATTTTGGTTTTTTTCCGGGTGTGCAAGCTTTAAGGCAGGCCAATTTTAACATTTCACATTTTTTTTTTAAAAGTTCTCAACTTTTTTTCGTCAGTGCATTAGAACATTGAAAGGCCAATTTTTAGTTAGTGGCATTTTTATACGTATTTGATATTTAATGGTTAAATATTAGTAAATTATGCAGCGAGTTTGGCTTGTTATTGTTTTTTACAAATTAAATAATTAACATTAAAAATATCATAAATGTCGTTTACTTAATTCATACTATATAGGTTGATATTTTCTTAAAAAAAATTGTTCCAATTTGCATATTAGTAGTGCATAATATCTCATAAGGTGAATTCTATAAAATTTCTTTATGTGAGAAATTCTTAACGAATTTTGTGAAGTTTTAGCAGATTTGGTGCGCATTTTAATTAGCGACAACATTATCCTTTGACAGCCTTTTTATACATTATGTACCTATTGTATTTCAGTTATAAACTATCAGTACAAATTACATATTTTAGTCTATATAGAGGGTATACTATATATATATATATAGAGAGAGAGTTAAATAACATACATATAGAGTCATATATATATGTGCTGAAATTTTTTATAGATAGGTATGACCTACAAAAAGTATACATGAATTAGGTATACTGACATCTGCCAACAAAAACTTTTGCTAATCATAGACTTGAAAATTTTACATTTTGTAAAAATTATTTCATTAAAATCCCATTATAAAATCTCAAATACTAAATTACCCCGGAAGGGTATTTAACTAATTTATTGTTATATTACTCAGCACGTTAATCGGTATATATATTTAATATTTATGAGTTATGAGTAATTTGTACTTGTAAAATAATCACTGAACACATGGCTTTGTTGAAGTTCGAACCCCAAATTTCAATTTTCTATTTGTTTAAATTGGCAACAAGGTCATTAACGAGACTCGTCCACGTGCAGTATGAAACATTTTAATCGTGTAAAATAATACATATATTTGTTATTCATTTAAATATGTACTATACTCAATATAAATAAAAGTTTTTTTTTAAATTTATGGTCGTTACGAACGTATTTGTTTAACATTTCGAACTATTAAATAAGTTTGAATAATAGCACGTCATATACATATTATTGTACATTAATTCAATAATACATAAAAATGCAAAATGGATGGAATAATTAAAATCTAACATTTACAGTCTATGTTTGAACAACTTTAAAATATGCGACAAAATGACTGCAAATATCTTATATACTTACCTAGTAATATTAATTTGGTATAACTCGAACAGGAAAAAACAATGTGAAAATGAATTTAATAATAAAATTAAAGTGAAACTGAACGTTACGAATAGAATTACTTTACAATGAATGAAATGTTATCTTCGAAATTTCATTCAGATGTACAATAGAAATTTTATATTGGCTATATCACATATCTGGCACCCTATATTGACGTGTGCATGTGTGATATGGTGTAGTACACAGGGAAATGATTTGGGAAATATTGGGATTTAAGAGAAGAATGTACCAGTGTACAAAACAAATTTAGAATGATTTCAAAGAAGAACTAATGACAACCTGCAGCAGTTACATAATAATCCAAGTATCCAAAATTTCTTAATCAATCACAAAAAGCTAATTAAGTGGGCAGGGAAAATCTGGTGAGCAGACGGTTCTCTCAAAGAAAGGGTAATGGAAAACTAGATAACTAGAAGTAGACCAAGATATGAATCTATGCATCGCTGAATATTGAAGGGGACATTGAATAGCACTGAAATAGTGTAGTACAGCTGAATTCCCAACCTTTTTAGTTGTGCGGAACTTTGAGGCCCACTAACTAAATATGCAGGTATAAACTATAAACACCTATACACATATATGGTGAATATTAAATATATACAGTGGTGTGGTGAAATTTTTTCATCTATGAGGCCAAATACATTTTGAGGCACCCTCCACCAAAAATGTACGATGACTATTGCAACAAACATAATTTTTTTGTTATGATTTGAAATTTAAGATGTAACTATAATTAAACGTACAAAATACCAAAATACCTATAGGCCATGAAATCTCAAAAACTCCTTCGCCTCGTCTCTGTATATTATATATATATATAATGTGCACACTGCAAATATTATGTCTGTAATTAAGAAAACATACTATGCAAGAAGAATAAAAAGAATAACTTTATTATATTCACTTAGCTGTCACAACTGTAAGAAAACTAAAAAACCAGCGGTAATGTTAAAAAAACTTTTGATGGGAATTTTTTACATTGGGGCCCACAAGAGAGTCAATATGTGGATTAAAATTTGATAGTTTTAGCCTCAAATTACTCTCAACATTCAATTTATTATTACTGTTTCTATTTTTCAAAAAAGGTAAAGATGAAAAGTCTCGTTTACATAAATAGATGGTCGAAAAGCCCATTAAGTGTCTCAGTGCAATTTTGGCAATTGCTGGATAGTCTTGCCGAATATTTATCCAGAACGGAACAAATAGTGGGGTTTTAAAAACAATTTTATAATCAGGTCACATGATAGTTCAATCAACGTGTCCTCTTTACTTAATGATAATTTAAATTTTTTATGTAATCTTCTTCAAAGGGATTTCTGATCCATTAGATTTCACCTTCAACTTTAGTTTATAAAACTAAATTCAATGTAATTGTGCGATATTGTTAATGGTGGCGTTATTATTGATTAAATATCACCTTATTTTAACCAGAAATATAGACGTTTATATATAATTTAAAAATCTCGATATTTATGCATATCCTAAAGTGCAGCAGGTTGACAACCCCTGGTTTAGGTACTCGACCAGCGTTCACGGCTCAGTACCACGCTGCCCGCGACTCACAAGTGGGCCGCGGCCCATAGGTCGAAAACCGCTGGAGTAATAGAAGCGGCACGAAGGATCTTTTTTTGAAGTGTTAAATCTAAAAAGAGAAAGAAATATGAAAACCTAAAGGTATTAAAACAATGTTTCATCGTTTCAAAAAACAGATAAAGGTATTTTCAAAGGACCCATATAGTATTAAAAATTTACATTTCTCCAAAACTAATTAATTATTATTACAAAGTGAATACTGCAATTATAAATAATATCAGGTTAATAGTTTAATCGAAATTATGGTTTTATTATAATTATATGTAAACCATAGAGATAACCCAGTTAGTATTAGGGTAAAAAAATTCATTGCATTTATAACTACAAATGTTGAAATATATGATACATACAGGTACTTATCCCCAAGGACCCATTAGACCTCATATGCGTTTACTGTTTACATGTAATTTTGTTGTTGAAATATATACATTATAATATATATTATATGTACCTTCAATGGAAAAAAACTTCCCAATACTAGTTAATTATAAATATTTTTATATTTTATTTTTTTTTTTAAAACTTAAATTAACAAATTCATCAAAACTTTGACGATATTTTATAATTGTAATCATACGGTTATTGTTTGTTAGCAGTTTACCAAATACTCTATAATATATACTCGTATGCAATTAGTGTAAAATATCATGCTTTTTAAATGAGAAAGGTTAAAAATATTTTACAATATAGTACCCTATTATTTATTTCAAAGTGCCATGAACCCCATAGTCAGCCGATATTACTTTTATACTACTATTACTATTATTTACTATTGATATTTAAATCATTAAATAATCATCTTTTAATTTTATATGAATTCGATAAATATAGCTAATATCATAAATGATCAATTTAAGATTTCAACATAAACTTAGTAATACTTAGGTAAAAATTTCTGAAATATCAAAATTCTTAACTCCAACTACAGGTGCACTGCTAATATATATGTAGTGCATCGTTGAATTAAAACATTGATAAAACAGACTATAAAAGTAAATAATACATCATTTTAACCATTAATTCTATCATTTATTACTTGTAATAATAATATTATATAGTCTTAATTTAGAAGAATTTTTTTACTACTATTTCTTTATTTTATATTAGTAAATGAGTAATATAACCTTTTACTGATTTGTGACCAACTGTGTTTCTTAAATATTTTTATGTGTGATGTGTCACCTATGTTTTTAATTCAAATATGGCAGCGATAGCCAAGAAAATTATGGTGATTAATGCTCCATTACGCTATAGATACCAAAAAAAAAAATTTTTTGTTGTTTTTAATTTTTTTAAGTTGAAGGTTTTCCATTAACGTGAATAATACGAGTATATTATGTTAATGGTTTATTGTAAGGTCTAAAATAGTGTGTACCCTGACACGAAATGTGTATCCTGAAAATCGAAGTGTGCAGTCTGAATTACAAATGTGTGTACCAAGTTTTATAACGTGTAACTTTAAATAACAATAATTTCAATGTATATAAGTGTGAAATAGATAAAATGCGAATTCCGGAAGAAATTGACTTTACGTTCAAAATGCATGGTTTTTTGTTGACTTAGAAATTGTTTTCGGTTACCTTCACTTTTAAATTTAAAGGCTCAAAATTTCAAAATTTTTCATTTTTCTTTTAAATTAAAAAAAAATATTTTGTATCAAAAATGTACTTTAAAAAAAGGTTTTAATAATGGGTGTAGACAGAATTTATTTATCAAACTTACTTTTTGTTATGTTCAGAAACTCTTTAAAATATTATTTTCTGAATAAAAAGTGATGCCCAAAATCACTCCAAAATTCAAAATCAAATTTTTGATTTTTTTCGAACCAAAACATTGATTCTTTTATTTGAATATTTTTTTTTACATAAGGTACTATGAGGGACCTATAATAACAGGTAAATTTGGATATAATTTACTTAATTTTAATTTTGAAACTCGCGGATTTCACAATTTCGGCATAATAACTTATTCGCTCCACTCAACGCGATAACAGGCTTCGATTTACATGGTATTTGGACTATGGAAATCTATCAACGCTTACAATAATTAAAGTGTGTGCTCTGAAATTGGATATATTTTAAGCCCTGGTTTGTTGATTAATTTAAATTTTAATAAAAGTTATAGAAATCGATTTCTAATTATATAAAATTACATAAAAAGATTTTTTTTTTTACTTTTTCAATTGTTGACGAATGATGTAATGGCGTACAACAGTGATAATATTATAAATACGGGTCTATATAATATATATAGCGTCCACCGCGGGATTAAAATATAAGTGTAAAAAAAGATAAGAATATATTACCGTATCATAAAATATTTTACATTTATCGTAAAATATTTGTGAAATATTGTCGTACCTATTTCTTTTTAAACATTTTTTAATACATGGGGGATCCATAAAACAATATTACATTAGATCTTTGCTTAAATTGAATGTAGGTACATTATGAACAAGTATTTTAAAAATGTAAGTAAAATATAGTTCGAACTATAATTTATAAATTATATTGAGATATATAAATGAGTATATTGATTAATTAAATGACATATAGGTATTTCAATTTTTTATTTATTATTATTTTTTTTTAATATATACAATTTTATATATATAGATAAATACCAACTATTACGATAATAAATGGTTACATATTATAACAATTAATAAGTAATAACGGTTGATATGCATAGTTTTTATTGTTAAAAAAATTGTTCGTGTTATGACAATATTTATAATACCATATTGTTAACTAGTTATCGCAAAAGTGACAACTATGTATATTGACTATATATTGGTGTCTCGTGTACCTATATATAATATACACTATATATAGTGATATCATAATATATAATGTATCAAATCATCTTGCGAATTATACGAAGAAACGTGTCACGGTTGCAGAAAGTTGTATTTTTTAAAATTTTTTTTTTTTTTTTTGTGTTTACTACCGCGATAATATCGTATTTATATTCAATTGGAAAACTCTTATTATTATCATTATTATTATTGATATTTTCGATACTATATCCGATATAATTTGGCGGATGTAATGTGTATATAGGTAAACCTATTTTGCAAAGTGGGTTACGGTGTATTATCGGGTAAAAGTGCTTTTACGATACGCCCACAATGACGCCCGTCGTTAGCCTTTTACAAACCGCACGGTCGATAAGCGTCTAATGTAAAAAAAAAAAAAAAAAAAAAAAAAAAGAAGAGTACATTGTACCTATACATATATTCATACATAAAATACCCATATATAATATACACGAATATAAACATAAATATATATATTATATACCTAACCTGTCAAAAGGTTAAAGGCTTAGAAATGAAAAAACGGCCGACGCCGTGCCAATTTCCCGAAAAGGACTATAACATAATTCATGCGCGAATATCTATAGGTACCGCTTTGTCCTTGCTATATATTTTTCACGCTATATATTTACGTAGGTACACCTATATATGTATATTGTATATAGAATTGGTCAAAATTCTCGAAAAAATCCTTTTATGAGTCTAATATTTCCAAATCCTTAAAAAAAAATCCTTTTCAAAATTCAACGTCCTAATCCTAATTCCAATTGGATTTTGAATTATTAAAATCCAAAGATTTGAATAATCATGGCAAACTCCGCTTTTATATTCACACTCGTATTATATTTAGCTAGGTATATTATATGATGTATAGACATATTATATAATAAGTATAGTTGATAGGAACTTTTGCATCTTACTGAAACTTATTTAGTTTATTTTATTTCATTTAAAATATTCTTTTAATGTTTTTAGAAAGTGAAAATCTAAATATCTCTAAAATATATTAATATCTACAAATAATACATCTACCAACCATACATTATATTATTATTATTTATCATATTATTGCAAAAAAAAAAAAAAAACACATTATTTGAAAAATCGATAACATCAATAGGTACATTACATGAAATACATACATATACTCTGTGAAAATGTCGAGTTTCTAGAACCATTATTTTCAAGATTACGGGGAAATAACCATATCGATTTTGACGAACGCGTGCAGTTTTACTGTTATTTTTCGGTAGTTTTTTCTTACTCGTAAAAAACTATTGATAGCATATTATGACCTACCTATCTAAGGTAACAACTATAAAAAATATATTCGTTATCAGAAGAGTGTAGTATGTTATAGGAAGACATTTCAGATTTCAGATACTTACATTTTTAATATTCGAAAAGTTGTTCACAGGAAAAAACTAACATCGTATCGTACACGTTGTACCTATAACCAATAGAGAACCGTCGCTCAACTCACAATGTAAAAGTCAAAGTTGAATTCCTTTTAAAATTAATTTTTGAAATCACATCCAATTCTGAACGTATTTGTATTATACCTGTATTATTATAATACGGTTGCACGTACCTACTGAATAAAACGAAAATCGGGAAAGATTTTCTTTTCGAATATGTATTATAATCCTCGCGATGACTTTAACAGAAATTAAAATTAAAAGTGGATAATCCGACGTTTCTGAGATTTAATATCAGCTGCTACGGTACACAAACGATTTTCATTTTCTACGCGTGTTACCATATTTTGGACTGCGCATATAATATTATAATATATTATATAGTTCAGGATAGATAGGTTCATTTTTAATGCGTTTGAAGTTAGAACAGTGCAATACAAAACAGTTATTATCGGTTTATATAGTCAAAAATGTAAACTACATTTAAAATTTTGCTAATTATTTAAGAAAATATTAGTTTTAGGAAAAATATTCTTAGAACCTTTTTTATACGAAATTTAATAATTAACAAAACTGTATAGACGCATATTTTTGGTCAAGTTGATATTTTTTGAGAAAAATGCGATAAACCAATTTTTTGTTTTATATTGCGCAGTGCAGAGCAGAGCGAGCGTACGCTTGAGCAGTCAGGACTTTTAGTATGTTAATCAGTACCCTAAGACGAACAATTGTGCGGAATTTCAAAACTATGGGATTTTTTTCCAGCACAAAGCAAATTTATAAGTTATTTTCTTGTACTGATAGGAATATCCATTGGATCCAATAATTTACGGGCGCAGCGCGTTATCATCATTGTTATTGTTATTGGTTTTTTTTTTTTACATTTGCGGGCTGCAGCGACCAAAATGCAATGACAATAACGAAATGCGTTTTAAATTTTTCAAGTATGTACGTGTGTATGTAATATATTAGGTATATATTATATATAGGCGGTAAGACGTGTAAAATAAGCGATGTTTTTGTTCATTCGGTTCGTACGGCGCGTATTATAAAATATATTAGGTATATACCACTACTACCTATATATATATATATATATATATAATATATATATATACCCGTCGCGCCGGAGAGTTCAAGGGCGCGCGCAAACAATAAACACACGGCATCGTTCGACGCCCAACGATTTTCGGTTACGGCGACGAACCCCTCGCGCGCCCGTGGACGCTCGCCAGCTTCGGCAGTGCTTGTTCGCCGACGCTCCGCCGCCAATATCATCCAGTCATCGTCGTCGTCGTTTCGCGTGCATGACGGCGAAAACGTGTATACGTACACGCATAATATGATACGATCACGTCGACAGTGTGGTATACGACGTGATCGCGTCATCATCATCATAATAATAATAATAATAATAATAATAATAATACGCACGCATGATATTATCGTTATTATTTATAATAGGCGAGCGCGCGGTATTTTTTCGCGTCGCGAACGTAACACGCCCCGCACACCGCGAATTCTGTCGTGACGTCAAAGCACAATCCCTCCACACCCCTCCCCCTACCCCCCCCCGCCACCTCATCGGCGGACGGTCCTCGAGACGTGCCGCCTAGCTCGTCCCGCGATCGCCACCGCCCGCCCCCGTACTGGAATGGAAAAACCGTCGGTGGCGGTGCAGCGCTCGTGAAATGCGTTTTTGCTTTTTCTTAAAGCCGCGGTCACACGATGATAGAAATAATAATAATATATATATCGTGTGTACGTACACATTGTAGAAACAATAAGCCGGGCTGTTGTCGTAAAAAAATCACTGGGTGGTATACGTATAATATATACCGTAATATGCGTCGTCCACACTACATTTATAATATTACACTATTATAGGCCACCACTTAGACCGTTTGTCGAATTTCAGCAGTGGCAGGCGAAGAAAAAAAAATAGAACTTCTCGAAATTGTCTTTTATTCAAAACTATTAAGTATGTTTTACAAGGCTATATGTAATACTCTTATCTACCTATTATATATATGTTTAAATTTTGAGGTAATTTTGTAATAATAAACAAACCTGTAGAGAAAATGGGCATGCATCTTATGTAGTGTATTAAAGTATCTACAAATTTATTTTTCGTAATTTGTCGTGATTATAAAATTAAAATAAAGGAGTTCAATCACTACAGCCCTGATAATATGTACAGTATAGGTAGGACGTACCTAACCTAACTATAGGCTAACTATAATAATCATTGTCGTGTAAAATATATGAGAAAATTAAATCGTAAAAGGTCGTCCGAAAAAAGTTCAACTCGAGAGTTAGGTAAACAATATAAACAATTCAATATGAAGAGGCCAGTAAAAAAACGATTCTGCCAAAGTGGACGGTAATGTTTCCTCGGCGTCCTTTAAATGTATACTCGTGCAGACAGTTTTTGGCAGCAAAAGACAGAGGGCATATTTAGTATGTTTGAAAATAAAATTTCTAAACATTATATGATATGAATTGCAATGTACGATCTTATATTGAACACAATACATATTCGACGTCCCGACAAAATATAGAACGTAACTCGATTTCCACAAACATCAGCAAAGTAAAGCTTCTAATCTTAAATTTAATTTCAGTCCCAATATCGAGAGTTTATATTTCATTTATAAATTCCTTATATTGTTTTTTTTTTTTTTTAGTTTTACTGCCGTCCACGTCGGAGAATAAGAAATAAAAAACGGTATCAGATATAGGTAAGTAAAACAATGAAAAATTATAAAAAAAAAAAAAATATTGAATAGTATTTTTTCGTTATACAGGGACGTTGACATAACATGTACAAGTACCACATGTCCACACATGTTTATCTCGATAATACAAATGTGCAGATAGTACTCGAGTTCAAGTGAAAAAATCCCTTACTATACTACTATAAAAATATTATACCAGGCCCCGGACACTAATAAAAATTAACACGGTAAAGATACTTATCGCACAAAAACGTGGCGGCCATCTTACCGTTTGTTCATTCTACGTATTTTGTATAATCACACAGTATAATAGTTCAAAATATTGATATTACGATTTGTGTTTTCATAATAAAGTGATAATTTATACACTAAATAGATAAGATGAACAAACGGCAAAATGGCCGTCACTTTTTTGTTTACATGGAAGTGACCCTTCTGCT